>JAAAXO010000309.1:0-62493 GCA_011799875.1 Thinopyrum elongatum | reverse complement strand
TCCCTCGGTTCCACAGACCTCCGCTCCCTTAACTCCCCGAAATTTTCCTCGCCCGTCTCTTCTACCATGATTTTTTTCGTCATGGACGGCCCAAAGAATGTCATGCAGGTGCGTCCCCGGCCCGCCCAGGACAAAAAGCCCAATTTCTATCATGATTTTTTGTCATAGAAGTAGGAGCCCACCACATCTATGATGATACCGGGTTTTGTCACAATTATCATCATAGAAGTGTCATAAGCATGACAGAAAAAAAATTCGTTCGGGCAAAAATGTCACGGATGTGTCTTTTTTTTGTAGTGCATTATCACAATATAGAGGAATGTGCTTGAACTTGATGCCATAATCCTTCAATGTCTGCTTCATCCACAGTAACTGAGTGCAACAAACGCCAACAACAATATATTCGACTTCAGCCGTAGAGAGAGATACACAATTCTGTTTCCTTGATGACTAACAGACCAATGATCTACCGAGGAAGTGACATGTCCCCGAAGTAGATTTCCTATCAACCAAGTCACCAGCCCAATGTGAGTCTGAATACCCAACAAGATCAAACTGTGCTCCCTTAGGATACCATAAAATGCGCTTAACCGCTTGGTGATGCGATTCTTTCGATGCAGCTTGATAGCGGGCACACATGCAAACACTCAGCATAATGTCAGGTCTGGATGCACATAGGTAAAGCAGAGATCCAATCATCTAATGATAGGCTTTCTGATCATAGTCCTTACCATACACATCTACATGTAGCTTACCATTCATGGGCATCGGAGTTTTATAGCCCTTCATTTTAGAATCTTGCATTTTGAATTTCTTCACGCACTCTTCAGATATTTCTCCTGAGAAATGAAAATGCCATTTGCTTGTTGACGAATTTGCAGTCCGAGAAAAAATTTGAGTTCACCCATCATGGACATTTGATATTTATCGGACATCATTTTCCCGAATTCTAAGCTGCAAGCATTGTTAGTACAGCCGAAGATAATATCATCCACATAGATTTGACAAATGATAATATTGTCAACAGCACGAGTGAAATGTGGGATCTGTGGATCCTAGTTTGAACCCTTTGTCGAGCAAAAACTTCTTCAGGGTGTCATACCAAGCTCGAGGGGCTTGCTTTAGCCCATATAAAGCTTTCTTCAACCTGAAAACTTTGTTAGGAAACTCAGGGTGTTCAAAGCCAGGTGGCTGTCTAACATAAACTTCCTCATCAATTTCACCATTGAGGAAATCACTTTTCACATCCATTTGATATAGCAAGATATCATTGTAATTGGCATAAGCGAGAAGTATGCGAATTGCCTCAAGGCGTGCAACAGGAGCATATGTTTCACCGAAATCAATACCTTCTACCTGTGTGTATCCTTGAGCAACAAGTCATGCTTTGTTTCTCACCACAATACCATTTTCATCTTTTTTGTTGCGAAAAATCCATTTTGTGCTGATGATATTGTGCTTCTTGGGATTCGGTTTGTCAACCAGTTCCCATACATCATTCAATTCGAATTGCACCAAATCCTCTTGCGTGGCATTCATCCAGTCTGGATCATTCATGGCTTCTTCATACTTGGTAGGTTCTGCCAATGAAACAAAGGAGAAACTTCCACAGTAGTTAGCCAAATGAGTGCAAGAACGAGTTGTGGGTCGATAACCTGGATTCTCAATTTCATCGAGAATTAATGAGGGATCAACTCGATTTGCCACACGAGGATGAGCATTTTCTTCGTGATGGTCATTATCATCAGCATCAGCATTTGTGTCATCATTTCCTTCAGGATTGCCATATTGATCGGCAATTGGATCTTGATTCCCATTTCCATTTGGAGGAGCATTTGCTTCAGCAGTGGCTTGACGAGTTCTGCTTCGAGTCATAGAAGCATCATCATCAGAAGCCTCAGGTGCATTTCCTTCAACAGGCTTGACGCTCCCAATGGCCATTTGCCGAATAGCATCCGATATCAATGATTCATCTATCACATTTGGCAGGTGCTCCTTTTGGGAGCCGTTAGATTCATCAAACTGTACATTTACCGTTTCAATAACTTTCATGTGGTGAGAGTTAAAGACTAGATACGTATGCGAGTTTGAGCCATAACCGAGAAGAAAACCTTCATGTGCTTTAGGTGCAAACTTGGAGGAATGATTCATATCAAGAATGTAACAAGGTGCACCAAAAACACGTAGATAAGAGACATTTGGTTTCTTGCCAGTGATAAGCTCATATGAAGTTTTCTGAAGGAACTTGTGAAGATAAACACGATTGATAACATGACAAGCAGTGTTAATAGCATCAGCTCAGAAACGAATGGGAGTTTTATACTCACTGAGCAGAGTTCTTGCCATTTCAGTGAGAGTTATGTTCTTTCGTTCAACAACTCCATTTTGTTGGGTATGCAGCAAAGAACTCATGAGCAAAACCATGTTCATCGAGGAATTCAGCAATATGAGTATTTTTTAACTCAGTTCCATTGTCACTTCTGACGTGCTTGATTCACACATCATATTCATTCTGGGCCTTCTTAGCGAAGCTTTTGAAGATATCTTGAGTACGGGTCTTGTCTTTGAGAAAGAATACCCAAGTGTATCGAGAGAAATCATCAACAATAACCAGACCATAGTGACTGCCACAGAAGCTTGCATAATTTTGAGGACCGAATAAATCCATATGAAGAATTTCCAGTGGTCTTGTTGTGGTCATGACTGTCTTTGATGAATGATGCTTCTTAGCTAATTTACCAGCTTCACAACCAGCACAGAGACGATTCTTGTCGAATTTTACATCAGGAATGCCACGGAGATGATTTTTCTTCACCAGGGTCTGCAAATTTCTCATACATGCATGACCAAGTCTACGGTGCCACAGCCATCCTTCAGTTGCTTTTGCAAGCAAACAAGTTTGGACTAAGGGACCCTTGGAGAAATCCACAATATAAAGATCACCCTTTCTAATTCCCTCAAAGACGAAGGAATGGTCAGAGGCCATGAAGACAATGCATTTGGAAATAGAGAATAAGACTAGCATGCCTAAATCACATAGCTTGCCAACTGACATAAGATTGAATCTAAGGTATTGAACAAGCAACACATCACCAATAGACTTGTCCTTGGAAATATCAATTTTACCTAGCCCAATTACCTTTCCTTTGTTGTTGTCGCCAAAAGTGATATACTTCAGAGGAGAAGCAGTTAAGTTGGGGTTGACAAACAACGACTTGTCTTCGGTCATATGACTAGTGCATCCACTATCCATAATCCATTAAGTGCACCCGGATACATAGTCCTGCAGAAGAATTAGGATTTCTTAACCACCCACATCTTTGCAGGTGGCTTCGAAACAAATGAACGAGTAGGATATGATTTCTTTTGATAAGCATAGTTGTTACTCGATGAGGAGCGAGTATAATTGAAAGAGTAAGCATTGAAATTCTTTCCAGATGAATGAGCATAGTGATTGTATCATGTATGCATATATTCATTCTATCGAATCCTTTGTGCCTGCATGGTTGGGCGTGTAGAAATAGGCAAGGCATCAACAGTTTTCTTTGGCACCCAAATGGCTTTCTTTGGGGGGCCACTTCTGCTATTTGGTCCAACATAGAGAGCAACAGTTTCACCATGTTGATTCTTGAACAATATATAGTTGTCCCGGGAATCATCATCAGGATATTCAGGAATAGGAGAGTTGTATCCCGAAAGTAATGCTAGATCAAGCGTTTTGCTCTTTGTAGGAACCCACACATTTTGAGGATATTGATGTGGTTCCCAGTAAGAACCATTTTCATTCAGTTTCCTTTCGAAACCGATACCTTCCTTTCTGGGACTTTTGTGAAGGATAGATTTCTTCAAAACATCACATAGGGTTTGATGCCCTTTGAGAGATTTGAACATTCCTGTCTGAAGAAGATCCTTTAACCTAGCATTTTCATTAGAAGCAGAACCATTTTCCTCGATAGAGGGGTTAGCCTTCACAGATGATTCAGCATTTGATTCAGCACTAGTTCGTTCAATGCATTTTAAACTTGGTGGCTCAAACACTTCAGGTTTCTCTTTAAGTTGTTGGGTGAGAAGAGAATTTTCTTTCATCAAATTCTCATGAGCTTCTCTCAGCACCTCGAGTTCCCGTTTCCTTTTCAGGTAACCATAGGTCAATCTTTCGTGGTCTGCTGAGAGAAAATCATGATGAGTTGAGAGTTCATCCATTCATGACTTGAGAGTGGAATACTCTTCGGTCAGCGACTGGTTTTTCTCCATCTCCTCAACCAATAACCCTTGAGATTTTCTGATGGTTTTCTCAATTTTCTCAAGAGAATTTTGTTGAATATTTGCAATTTTGATCAACTTAGCATGGTCATCCTCATCAGAAGAATATTGATCACTGGAGTGAACCTTATGATGTTTCGAGGATACCTTCTCTTTCGAAGCCTTGGCCATGAAGCAGCATGCAGGAGATTTGTCGTCGCTTGAGGGATTCCCGAAGAAGTTTGTCATAGCAGAGGAGGCACATGCTATGCCCGCCATGCCGGAGTCAGAATCTTCATCGGATTCTTCTTCTTCTTTAGAACCTGATGATTCTTCTTCTTCAGAATCCATTTCCTTGATGATGTATGCCTTGGCCTTGCGAGAAGTATTTTTATGGTTGGAGGAGGACTTGGATGGATTCTTTGATGAAGATTTTGAGGTGGAGCTATCCTTCTTCTTGAAAAACTTCTTTGTTTTCTTCTCATCATCGGAGTCGTAGTTCTTGCTCTTGCCTTTGCTTCGATAGTTGCTCGAATCATATCTCCCACTAGCATGGATTTCAGCTTCCCAGAGAGGGCAGTCCAAAATGAAGTGTCCAGGCTTTTTGCACTTTAAACAGGTGTATTCTCCAGCAAGATTTGAGGATTTTGAACCCCCATAGTTGCTTCAACTTATTTTCTGGAACTGGCTTTTCTTGTAGAAACGCTGGAATCATTTCGTGATCAGTGAAAGATCTTTACTGAGTCGTTCTGGATCATCTAAATCTTCTTCAGCATTTCCATCTAAGGAGGAATCAGCCACAACCTTGAGAGCATGATTTTTGTGTTGAGTTGAGCCATCCAGATCTCTTTTCTCTTCGTCTTGTTTCTCGTGAGTGTTCAGCCTTTCCATGACATCAGCAGAGTTGATGCTTTTGAAATCAGGACGCTCTCGAATCATCAGAATAAGCGTGTCAAATGAGGTGTCAAGAGATCAAAGCAGTTTCTTCACAACTTCATGGTCAGTGATATCTTTGGCGCCGAGTCCTTGAAGTTCATTTGCTATGTCACTGAGGCGGTCGAAGGTTTGCTGACAGCTCTCATTTCCAATACGCTTGAAGCGATTGAACTTTGCTCGAAGAGTATCAATTCGAGCTTCTTTCTGAGTTGAAACTCCTTCATTGATCTTCTCGAGGACGTCCCACGGCTCCTTTGGATTTTCACACTGGTGATACCGAAGGAATTATGCTCGAGAGAGATGGCCACCAATTTCATCTTTTGCTTGAGCATGCAGTTGAATGAGCTTCTTTTCTTCATGAGTAGGAGCTTGAGGAATAACAACTATGAACCCGATATGCACTACGTTCCACATATCATCATGTATTGCTTGAAGACGGATCTTCATCTTCTCCTTCCAGAAGGGATAGTCCGTCCCATCGAATATGGGAATCTTGAGATGCGACTTGTAGTTCACTGAAGACATACTTAAACTCCAAAGTCGTTAGACTAAAATGAGCAGAGTCAAGGAGTACCTCGCTCTGATACCAATTATAGGAACGAAGTATGTCTACCAAAGGGGGGTGAATGGGAGTTCTAAATTTTCTTCAGAAAACGTAAATCTCTCAGAACCCAACAGCGGAATAAATGAAAAACAGACTACGAAGAACTACTACAGAGAGGTGAAGGGAAACTAATGCATGCATCGAAGTAAATCACACGAATGAAATGAACCGAAAGTAAACATAAGTGATAGAGGTAACCAAAGGTGCTCGATGGCGACACGGAATTTGTTCGACCAATTCGTCCTTCTACACAAGGACTACGTCTGGTTGGAGGGGCTGTGACTTAACACGGAAGATAAACTCTCTTCACCCAATTCTCCTCGACAATCGATTCATCAACCGATGCCAATCACTCGTGGTAGATACTTGAAAGCGATCTCCGAACCTTTACAGACTTCTTCTTCGAGAACGACAATCACTCTTGGTCTCTGAAGAAATTAACACCTAACCATCTAGAGAGTTTGCAGCTCTCAAGAGTAATAGGCGGAGCATACTAAGCTTAGATTCCAGTGATGCTGAACCACTATCTAATTCTTCGGCTCTAGGGTTTTTCTCTCGGTGGATTTTAAACTCAAATCGCTCGGAGAGTGGGTTGCTCAACGATCTTCTCAGAATCAAATGGAGCAGCCACAGAACAAAGCCGGCGCGGGGTGGCTATTTATAGCCGCAGCCTTCCTAGATGGGAAATGACCATTTTGGACACGAGGTCCAGCCAATGGCCAACTAACACGTTCACAACGGTCTGATTTTGGAGCAACGGTAACATTACTTGAGGAACAAGTAATGCTAACTCCTCGGTCCGAGGCAAATCTCTCGCAGCGAAGAAGATCACAGTCTCTTGCGGGCAAGTATTTGCTCGGAGCACAAAGAGATTTCTCTCACAGCTTTCATAGGATATAGGTTTAGCATCAGAGAATCAAAGCTTCGAACGCTATACCCCTCTCAATAGTACGGTGGTCCTATGACTCAATGAAAGAAGAAGAACAACAAAATAAATGCTACGTCTTCACTTCACCTTCATTCTTCCTCGAGCGCAGTCATTTGCTTCGAACATGCACCGAACCAATTGCTTAAACTTTAGCAATTTTTAGGGGTCACTCTTGATAGCCTTATCTTCGGTGATAACCTTCACTCCTGCACAGGGAGTTTATCTTCGTCGTTTGCATCAAACTCCTCGATACATCAGGGACCTATTACTCTGTGTGCACTAGCAAACACATAAGTCCCATTCTGTTTATGTCAACAAACTCCAAAACATAAGGGGCCTATCATTGCACCAACAGAGTTGTCAATTCAACCAGACCTGGAGACTAAATATCTGCAGGAGAGTGATTAGGAGCACAGTAGTATGATAGTTTGATAGCAGTAGCAATGATAGTAACAGTAACAGTAGTAGCAGTAGTTTTGTAGCATAACAGTAGTAACAGCAGTAGTAACTTAGGAAGAACAATATGTGAAAAACTCGTAGGCATTGGATCGGTGATAACGTTGGATAATATTCATCATATAACAGTCATAACCTAGGGCGACACAAAACAAGCTCCAATTCATCAATATATTGTAGGCATGTATTCCGTATATAGTCATACGTGCCTATGGAAAAGAACTTGCATGGCATCTTTTGTCCTACCCTCCCGTGGCAGCGGGGTCCATAAGAAAACTAAGGGATATTAAGGCCTCCTTTTAATAGAGAACCGGAACAAAGCATTAACACATAGTGAATACATGAACTCCTCAAATTACGGTAATCACCGGAAATAATCCCAATTATTGTCACCTTGGGGTATGCGGATCATAACACGTAATAGGTGCATATAACTTGCATGGTAGGATCAAGAACACAAATATATTGGTGAAAACATAAACGGTTCAGATCTGAAATCATGGCACTCGGGCCCTAGTGACAAGCATTAAGCATAGCAAAGTCATAGCAACATCAATCTCAGAACATAGTGGATACTAGGGATCAAGCCGTACCAAAACTAACTCAATTACATGATGAATCTCATCTAACCCATCACCATCCAGCAGGCCTACGAAGGAATTACTCACTCCCGGCAGTGAGCATCATGAAATTGGTGGAGGATGATCGATGATGATGAAGATGGAAGATCCCCCTCTCCGGAGCCCCGAACAGATACTAGATCTGGCCTCCCGAGGAAGAACGGGAGGTCGTGGCGGCTCCGTATCGTAAAACACGATGAAACTTCCTCTCTTATTTTTTCTTAGAAAGTAGGAATTTATAGGTCCGAGATTAGGGTCAGCGGAGCCTCATGGGCCCCACTACCCACCAGGGCGCGCCAGAGGGGGGTGGCGCGCCCTGGTACCTAGTGGGCAGCTGGGCCCCCCTCTAGTGGGTCTTGGTTCCAGTATTTTTATTTTATTCCAAAATAATTCTCTAGAAAGTTTCGTCCAATTCCGAGAATGTTTATTTCTGCACAAAAACAACACCATGGTAGTTCTGCTGAAAACAGCATCAGTCCGGGTTAGTTTCATTCAAATCATGCAAATTAGAGTCCAAAACAAGAGCAAAAGCGTTAGGAAAAGTAGATGCGATGAAGGCGTATCAATCACACATTCATTCCAGTTGTGAGTGTGCATCATTTTCATTGTATATCCACGCTTAGATTTATTTTGCGTTTCTTTTGTGTGTTTGAAAAACTTTGAAAATCCAAAAATATTTCTCGCTTCTTTTCAGTTTTTCTTTCCTAGTTAGTTAGTAAGCTCGTAGTATTAAAATAAGACCCCAAAATATTTATCATTTATTCTTTTGATTGTTTGTTAGGAGTTCTTAGGTGTAAATAGTTTTTCTTGCTTTACATTTTCCTTCTTTAGTTCGCTTTCTTCAGAAAAACTAAAAACTCCAAAAATATTTCAGTGTGTTTCTCTGATTTTCTTTTCTTTTAGTTGTGTCGTCGTATGGAGAAGACTATGCTAGAATTGTTGAGACGCTCTCATATGCTTTGTTGTTGACCCAATGAAGAGCCAATTTTACCTTATCTTCTCCTTTGAATAAATTGTTTGCGGATTTTAGCTTAGTCCACGACACTTTTTTACTATTGTCATTTTCACACCATTTAGTCGTGCAAGTGAAAGGCAATAATGACGATGATTTGATGAAGTGACTGTGGCAAGGAAAAGTTGGTATGAACTCTTCTTGTTTTTAGTTTGTAAATATGTTTAACTCAGTATCCTTGATTCATCGTATTATGAGTAAACATGTTTGTGATGACAATTAGAGATTATAGTTGCTCATGCCATGCTTAAGTAGCTAGGAGTGGATAATGATTTATCTTGAATGTCAACATGCATTAAAATGGTTATGATGTTGTGTGTTAGTATGGTATCCTCCTCCGAATAATTCAAGTGGCTTGACTTGGCACATGTTCACACATGTAGTTGCTACATCTTGACCTTGTGTTGGTTTTTCCCTTGAAGAGGAAAGGATGATGCAACAAAGTAGAGATAAGTATTTCCCTCAGTTGAGAACCAAGGTATCAATCCAGTAGGAGGAACACACAAGTCTCCAATAATTGCACCTACACAAACAAACAAATACTTGCACCCAACGTGATAAAGGGGTTGTCAATCCCTTCACGGTTACTTGCAAGGGTGAGATCCGATAGTGATAGATATAAAGGATAAGTAAAAGTGCTAAATATAATAAAAGTAAATAAATTGCAGCAAGGTATTTTTGTCTTTTTGATTTTATAGATCTGAAAATAATATGATAAAAGATAGACCCGAGGGCCATAGTTTTCACTAGAGGCTTCTCTCTTGAAAGAAAGCATACAGTGGGTAAACAAATTACTGTTGAGCAATTGATAGAAAAGCGCATAGTTATGACAATATCTAAGGCAATGATCATGTATATAGGCATCACGTCCGTGACAAGTAGACCGACTCCTGCCTGCATCTACTACTATTACTCCACACATCGACCGCTATCCAGCATGCATCTAGAGTATTGAGTTCATAAAGAACGGAGTAATGCCTTAAGCAAGATGACATGATGTAGACAAAGTAAACTCAAGCAATATGAATAAACCCCATCATTTTAACCTTAATGGCAATGATACAAATATGTGTCATGTCCCTTTCTGTCACTGGGATTGAGCACTGCAAGATCGAACCCATCACAAAGCACCTCTCCCATTGCAAGATAAATCAATCTAGTTGGCCAAACCAAATGGATAGATCGGAGAGAAATACAAAGCTATAATAATCATGCATAAAAGAGTTCAACAAAGACTCAAATAATATTCATGGATAATCTGATCATAGACTCACAATCCATCGGATCCCAACAAACACACCGCAAAAACTATTACATCAAACATAACTCCAAGAACATCGAGGAGAACATTATATTGAAGATCAAAGAGAGAGAAGAAGCCATCTAGCTACTAGCTATGGACCCGTAGGTCTATGGTAAAATACTCACACATCATCAGAAGGGCAGAAAGGTTGATGTAGAGCCCCTCTGTGATTGATTCCCCCTCCGACGGAGTGCCGGAGAAGGCCTCCAGATGGGATATCGCGAGAACAGAAACTTGCGACGGCGGAAAAAGTATTTCAGGTGGATCTCTGATGAAGGGGGAATATTTGGGTATTTATAGCGTTGGAATTAGGTCAAGAGGTGTGTGACGCCCCTGACTCAATCGTGCACTAATCATACACGCAAATGCGCATGATCAAGATCAGAGACTCACGGGAAGATATCACAACACAACTCTAGACACAAATTCAAACATAAGGGAGTTATATTACAAACCAAGGGTCACAAGGACCCGAATACATAAGCCAGCAAAAGCAACAATATCTGAGTACAAACATAATTAGTCATGTTTGCCTTAAGAAGGCTGAGCAAAACAATGACAACTAGATCAAAAAGGCGCAAGCCTCCTGCGTGGGAGCCTCCGAGCTACTCCTGGTCGTCGGTCTCCACGTAGTAGTAGGCTCCATCGGTGTAGTAGTAGTCGTCGACGGGATCAGCTGACTCCTGGGCTTCGTCATCTGATTGGAGCAATCGGGTAAAGGGGAAAAAGGTAGCAAAGCAACCGTGAGTACACATCCAAAGTACTCGCAAGACTTACATCAGATCTATGCTAAGGATGCATAAGTATCAAAGGGAAGGGGTTGTATCTGTGAACTATACTGCAGAATTGCCAGAATAGAGGGGAAGCCCTAGCCTAACAAAGACTAGCCTCTTGCAGCATCTTGCAACAACAAAAGAGAGTAGAGTAACATATCATATAGTAACAAGTATATAGTAGCAACGCCCAGAGATCCTTCCTTGTCTACCCCGCGAGGAAGTGATCCTAGAGCCATCATATTAGTTTAGTGTAACAAGTATCCATTTCTAGTTGTAGTAGATCGGGATACAACTCTGAGCGTCCGTTACGTGGACACGACTATTCAAATAGATTAATTCCCTGCAGGGGTGCACCAACTTACCCAACACGCTCGATTAACTCCGGCCGGACACACTTTATCGGGTAATGCCCGGCCTCGGCTGATCGACGCGCCGTAGTCCTACCTATGCTAATCAGAGAGGTCAGCACGCCGGTCTAAATCCTAAACGCTTAGGGGTCTGGGCTCATCGCCCTTTGCACTCATGCGCGTTGTGTACGCGGCCTAGAGCAGACCCACCTCTTTATACAAGCGCAGGTGGTTACCGTCCAACCGGATATGCACCGCTCATCTACTGACATCCGAGGAGCTTTCGGGAGAATTGTACGACGCCGAGTGCCCATACTTATTCCCGCATGGTGGTTAGTGCGAAAAGGCCAGAGGCCTACTCAGATCACATATCCAAACCGTTAGTGTATTGGGAGCTCGCGGAGACGATCAGTGATCCTGTCGCCCCATCTCGCGGACTTACAACAAAGGCCAGGTCCATCCCTCTCTAGGGCGGTCTCTGCCTGCCCGATCGTGCCGCGTCATTATCTTGCGGGTACCCTCATGGTCAACCTGACTTCAGTAACTCTCGTGGGTACCCCTTGGGTCGACCCGACTTCAACAAAGGACTGAGGTGAAGGTCAAGGTATCCGTGTGTCCATAACATCAAGGGGGAATCTGAGGAAGCACCCTCGATGGATTCCTACTCGATGTAACTGTCAAGGTGACCTTGGTGGAATCACCCTCGAAGGGTTCACACTTAAGGTGTTGCACGACAGAGTCATCATTGGGAGTGGTGAATGAGGAATCACCCTTAGTAATCCACGACCGATTAGCTATACTACAGAGATATCATCAGGAGTGAGATTCGAGGTATCACCCTCGGCACTTAATAGTAGCTCTATAGAGTCATACAACAAAAGGGGGTGCCGATGATGTGTCGGTCTCTGCACCTCGATCACATTGATCGAGTCATCCGAAAGCAAAGCATAGCAACACGGACAAGGGTGCGGGGCCATGGATGGATCACTAACCAACCTATACTAAGCATATAGGATAACAAGTAAAGTAACAACAGCAGGTTACAAAAGCAGGCTATGCATCAGAATAGGAGCTATCGAACAATAGTAGCAAAATCTAATGCAAGCACGAGAGAGAAAGAATGAGCGATATAGGAATGATCAAGGGGGTTTTGCTTGCCCGGAAGCTCCGCGGCAAGTGGCTGGACGTCTGTAGCATAGTCGTACTCAGTGGCATCAGTGTCGGTCTCGGGGTCTACCGGAGAAGGAGGGGGAAGAAACAGAAAATATAAAGCACACAGATGCAGCACGATGCATAACATGGTAGTATGCAATGCTAGGGGTGACCTAATGCAGTGCTAAGTGTTTTAGACGGAGCGGGAAAATATCTGAAAATATTTTCCCAACTCTAGGCATTTATCAGTCAGACGATCCGGAGGGGAAGGTTCCATGTTTGCCATGTTGGGGGGATGTGACAGGTATGTAGATGGCATAATCGGATCAGTTATATTTTTTCTGATCATTTTTCATATATAAATTATTTTCATCAGAGTTACGGATTATTTTCTATGAATTTTGAAAGTTTATTCAATTTTCTGAAATTTCTGCATTTATTTAATCCAAATTGACCAAGTCAATTTGACTGGTCAAAAGGGAAGGCGTGGCCCACATGGCATAGACTATACGTAAACAAAATAAGTAAAATTTGACTTAACTAAATGGGGTCCACCTGCCATAGGCTAGCAACTAACCTAACAATGATTACCTAACTAATCTAAATTAGCCTAAACTAATTAGGCCTACTAAATAAGCTGGCCACACACAACACATACACACACACACGACCACGACCATAGCGCAGCAGCAGCGGCAGCTAGCAAGGCAGCATAGCAGCAGAGTAAGAGCAGCAGCGGGTAGCATTAGCAAGCGGCGCAGCAGTAGCAGCAAGCAACAGCAACAACGCAGCAAGCAGAGGCAGGCACACAAAGCAGCAGCTAGCGGCAACAGCAAGTGAAGCAGTAACGACGCAAGGAGCAGCACAGTAGCGAAGCAGCACGGGAGCTCGGGCGACGGCGTGGTCAGGGGCGGTCGAATGCGCGCGGGTGGGTGCGGCCTGGGCGCGCACGAGGCGGCCAGGGCGTGATGAGCACGACGCTAGCAGGAAGCAGGGCGAGTACAGTATGGGTGCGGCCATGGACGAGCACAAGACGATGGCTACGGCTACAGATCGAAGGGGGAAAGGAGGGAATCGAGGAGGGGCTTACCGCCGAGCTTGTGGACGTGGTTAGGGAGCGCGGGGTGGCCGGAATGCGACGAGCTCGATGACGAGATGCGGCCCCGTGGTGGAGGAAGAAGACGAGGGCGTCGTCGGTGGTGCTCCCCGACTCTGATCCTGCGGCGAGGGAGACGAAGAGGAGCCCGTCGAAGCTTCTGGACACCTCGGCGAGGCGCGGGGACGGCGTCAGCTGCGAGATCGATGATGATGGGGCTACGGTGGCGCGGGCGGTTACTGTAACGAGAGAGGGAGAGCGAGGGAAGGGGGAAAACAGCTAGGGTTCAGGGGAGGCCACGACATCGGTCTTAGGGGTGTCGGGGAGGTGCCCGATGGCCGGCACGTGGCTAGGCGCGGCCACGGCCATGGGATGCCTGCCATGGCTCCCCTGCCTCCCTGTAGCAGGAGGATGAAGGGGAGGTGGAGGTGGGCTGGGCCTCCACGGTGCACTAAGGTCCAGTTGCACTGTGGCCTTTTCCTTTTATACTTTTTATTTTCTGTTTTACTTTTTCTCCAATGTTTTGCATTAAAATTTCATACCAAATAAATTTAGTGGACTATGAAACTTGTCACATAAATATTAGTCATTATTTTGGAGAGGCCCACAAAGTTTCAAGTCAATTCGAAATACATAAACATTTGTTTATTATGAAAATGTTATTTTTGTTGTTTTTGGACCACTATATATTTTACTAGGGATTAATTGGTGAGTCAAATGAGGTGGTTTCAACATGATAAATGATCAGGGGAATTTATATAATAATGCAAACAATTCAGTTTTACAATTTGGAGAAACAATAACTTGACTTGCAATTTGAATTTGAATTTGACTTTGATTTTTATCAAGTGGCAATTTGGCTTAGCAAACATGGTGAGATGGCATCATTAGGTTGGAATTACTGTAACATGACTATTAGAGTGTTACAAATCTCCCCCACTAAAAGAAATCTTGTCCCGAGATTTAAGAGGTAGAGTAAGGGGGAAAGGTTTGGTTACGGAACTCTAACGAATCTTCTCGCTCTTGTTGCCCTTCTCTAAGAAGTTGACCCCTTTCATTGATGTCTTCATTTCCCTGCTTCAGGTCAACATGATGAAGTTGTCATCCTTTCTTCGGGAACTCCATTGTACTTACGAATAGGGTAGGAGGGAAAACTCTATAGGGACAGAGGTCTGGAAGGATTGGCATCTGGTAATTATCTCAGGGAAGGAGGTTTGGAAGCATGTGGAAACATATCGAGTGATATAAGGAGGTTCAACAAGTTTCAATCAGGTAGGCATCCAACTGATGCGTAAAATAGATGATGAAGGGATTCAGAGCAATGGAGAATACTGTTGCATCTAATACAGGAATGAAACATGGTAAGGAAATTAGCTCATGAATTACATACGAAGCCAAGTGCAAAGGATACTTCTGAATCAAGGATTTACAGGAGAGTCAGGTTTCGATCCTGTGGAACTGTGGTTAGTGTGGGTTAAAAGTAGGGAGGACGATGACATCTTGCACGGTCACTGAGGGAGTCATGGACTAAGGGGTCCTCGGGGCGACGACCCATTGGTGTGGGCCGGGCTGGTGGAGCCGTATAATGACAGGAGATCTATGGAGCCATAGTATGCCCTCCAAGTTAAGAATAGACAGAATCTTTTTATCCCTTATTTGTAATATATCTCTAGTAACCCTAACCCTATCGGTGTCTATATAAACCGAGGGTTGTAGTCTTTAGGGTTAGAGCTACATTCATCATCTCATCTCCTTAGGGTTTAGCTCATGCTGATCTCGAGGTAGATCTACTCTGTAAACCATACTATACATCCAATACAATCAAGCAGGACGTAGGGTATTACCTCTTCGAGAGGGCCTGAACATGGGTAGACACTGTGTTCGTCGTCCCTTGTTCCCCATCGATCCCAGATCCACAGCTCGGGACCCCCTACCCCGAGGTATGCCGGTTTTGACACCGACATTGGTGCTTTCATTGAGAGTTCTGCTGTTGGATCGCTAGAAGAATCGATGGCTCAACCGGTCGGTGGAGACCACACCAGCGCCAAGGACTTCCCTACCCCTGGTTATCTCCTCGTCTTCGGCGGCATATTAGTGCGCGCCGATCCCACTAGTCACCTCGACCAGATCAAAGGCTTCACCCCCGTTGAAGGGTTCATTGGTTCAGGGGCATCGACCCCAGGACCAGCAGACTCGCAAAAATCCGGTATCTCTCAGAGTCCGGCCCTGAAGCCCGACTCCGATAGACCGCCCACAAGATCCCGCGCCAAGTCGCCGGAGTGTCCGGCACCCCCGTGTGCCCAGCCGGTGGACCACTTGGTAAATCTATTCCGTGCAATGGGAATCTCTGTCATCAGGCCCACGGCCTATGATCGGATTGGGCTTAAACCCGACGACCGAGAAATCAACACCCCTCTGGTCACTCACCTCGTCGCCACCGTCGAAGAAGCCCAGGAGGGGCCGCAGTCGTACAAGCTAAGAATGGTATACACTCAAGTCTCCAGTTCGGAGTCAAACACTAGCCCAGAGATACGCCCGGACTCGAGCCCCAACGCTAGATCCAACCTCAAGCCGATCCAGCCGCACACTAGTCCGGATCCGAGCCCTGCACGATCAGAACCAGACATGACTCAACCACCCAGCAAGGATAGTCCGGGTCCGCTGCAGGAGGGAATTGTCGAATTTTTCCCACCCACCCACCACACGGAATACTCTCCGGTTTCGGGAAAACCAGACATATGGGACCTCATGTATGTCAAACAGCTGCCAAACGAGACAGTCCATCATTATTGGGCTAGATTTCTCTTGGTGAAGAACAGGATGGCGCCTTGCTGTGACAAAGAAATAATTAAAGCCTTCCAGTTTAACTGGAGGAACGAGGGCCTCTTAAACGCCCTCGCGTGTCACCGAATTCAAAGCTTCACCGAACTATCAGACATGGTACACAAATATTGCGCCATGGAGAACACGTGGAGGGCGCAACAGATGAACATGGGGCCACCGCCCGCCGCGCATCACGGAAAGTCTCGCTTTAAACGGGCCTACACATATTGGTCGCCGAAGCGTGAGCCTAATGAAAAGAAAACTAGGCCCAGATCGGTGTTAGACGAGTTGCTGGATAAACCATGCCCAATACACTCGGTCTTGCTAGACGCAAACCCAACCCACAAACTTTGAGCCTGTTGGGTGGAAAGACAAGTGGCCAAATATGGCGAGCCAATCTTGGGCCTTACACCCCCAGATAAGCAGTCCTCGGCTTCACCACAGGACCACAATGTCCTTACGGTATACGAGATGTTCGCCTCAAACAATAAAAGGAAAAAGGCTCTTTGAGAGATCAACCAAATATATCAAGTAACGGCCGCATAGCCATGGGCAGCCACGCCTATCACCTTCAATGAGAAGGACGAGCCAAGCCCCCATAACATCCACACACCGGCCGCACTGGTCCTCGACCCCATTGTCGATGGTTTCTGACTGACTAAAGTGCTGATGGACGGAGGCAGTGGCCTCAACCTCATTTATGAGGATACTCTCGATAAGATGCAGCTCAACAGGTCTTGCATCGAATGCAGTCATACCACATTCTGAGGTATAATACCCGGTAGGGAGGCACACTGCTCGGGATGCGTAACCCTGGACGTTGTGTTCGGCACACCCGATAACTACAGATCCGAACCCTTGCTATTTCACATTGTGCCCTTCCGTAGCGGATACCACGCCCTTCTAGGACATGAGGCATTCTCAAGATTTCAGGCCATACCACATTACGGGTATATGAAACTCAAGATGCCGGGGCCCAACGGGGTAATCTCACTTAAAAGCGACCCTAGCAAAGCCTTGCGAGCCAAAAACAAGACGGCATCCCTCGCCTAGAGGCACTATCCGAAGCCCTCGCGGCCGAAGAGTTGACAGCGCTACGCACTACAGTCGACAGGGATGATGTGGTTCTCAGTAAAAGACAAAACCACACATCATTCAAGCCAGCAGATGAAATAGTAAAATTTCAATTGCACCCAACAGATCCCAATAAAACGGAATCTATAGGAGCACAGCTGGACCCCGCAGTCGACGAGGCGCTAAGGACATTCCTGCGTGAATACTGGGAAATATTCGCCTGGCACCCATCAGATATGCTAGGAATCCCACGCGGGGTAGCAGAACACAACCTCAACATTTTAAAAGGCTTCAAGCTAGTAAAACAAACCCTGCACAGATTTTCTGAACCCAAACGCCAGGCCATGGGCGAAGAGCTTGCAAAACTGCTAGAGGCCGGATTCATCCGAGAGATCAAGCACCCCGAGTGGTTAGCAAATCTGGTTATGGTACCCAAGAAGGATAAGTCCTGGCGGCTCTGTGTCGACTTTAAAGACCTCAACAAGGCCTGCCCTAAGGATCCATTCCCCCTGCCAAGGATACACCAGATCATTGACGCCACCGCCGGACACGACTCGTTATGCTTCTTTGACGCATACTCCGGATACCATCAGATTAAGATGAAGGAGTCCGATCAGGCAGCAACCGCATTCATCACCCCTTACGGGCCCTTCTACTTCAACACCATGCCGTTCGGGCTAAAAAACACAGGAGCTACATACCAGCGCATGATTCAAACATGCCTCGAAAACCAAATTGGCAGAACGGTCGAGGCATACATGGATGACGTGATTGCCAAAACCAAACACATAGACCAACTGATAGACGACCTACGCCAAACCTTTGACAACCTGCGGGCCTACGACATATGGCTCAACCCGGAGAAATGCGTCTTCGGGGTCCCTGCCAGAAAGCTACTTGGATTCATCGTTTCCCATAGAGGAATCAAAGCCAATCCGGCCAAAATTAGAGCGCTGTCTCAGCTCGCAATACCAACAGAACTCAAGCATGTCCAGAAGCTAGCAGGATGCGTGGCAGCCTTGAGCCGCTTCATATCTCGCCTTGGAGAAAAGGCATTGCCACTCTACAAGTTTCTCAAAAAGACCAAGAACTTCCAGTGGACAGATGAAGAAACTATGGCACTCGAGGAGATTAAAACACTCCTCGCTGGCAACCCTATCCTGGCCGCACCCAGCATCGGCGAACCCATGCTTCTATACATTTCAGCCACCAATCAGGTGGTCAGCGTGGTGCTCGTCATGGAGCGGGAGTCTGAGGGCCACAAGTTCCAAGTCTAGAAGCCGGTCTATTATGTGTCCGAGGTACTTATGCCATGCAAATCATGATACCCCCACTATCAAAAGATAGCCTACACGGTTTTTATGGCATCCCGAAAGCTACGACACTACTTTCAAGAGTGTTCGGTCACAGTGGCATCAGAGGTTCCCTTGAATGATATAATCAATAACAGGGACGCCACGGGCCGCATCACCAAATGGGCCATCGAGCTCCTCCCCTTCGAGATAACATACAAGCCACGCCGAGCCATCAAATCTCAGGTGCTGGCCGACTTCATAGCCGAATGGACCAAGGCCGAACTACCCCGGGAGTACACTACACATTCACACTGGACAATGTATTTCGGCGGCTCAAAGATGTTAGCCGGACTGGGGGCTGGGGTCATCCTAATCTCCCCTATAGGAGACACTGTTTGGTTTGTTCCCCAAATAATGTACACGGACTCCAACAACGCAGCCGAATACGAAGCACTACTACATGGTCTTCATATGGCCACGTCAATGGGCGTGCAGCGCCTCGAGGTAAGGGGAGATTCAAACCTGGTGATCTCTCAAGTCAACGGTGAATTCAACGCCAAGGACCCCAAGATGGCGGCATACAGAAACGCAGTCCTCCGGATATCGGCCCGATTTGAGGGCCTAGAATTTCACCATGTCGCTAGAGACAGCAATCAAGCAGCCGACGTCCTCGCCCGCATGGGCGCCAAGCGTGACCCGATTCCCAAAAACACCTTCCTCGAGCAGCTCTTTAAGCCCTCTATGTTGTGGCAGGACGACGTCACTGGTGCACCATCCAATGAGCCCGCTCACAATGTCTCGCCCAAAAATGAACAAGACGATCATGTCATTGGCGGCACCGCACTCGAGGAAACACCTTCCGCCCATGAAGTCATGGCCGTAATCCCACCCTGGACAGAACCCCTGCTAGCCTACCTCACAGAACACCAGCTTCCAGAGGATCAAACTGAAGCACGATGTATAGTTCGGCGCTTTAAAGCATACAAGGTCCATGAGGGTGAACTCTATAAGAAGAGTACCACAGGAATCTTACAAAGGTGCATCTCCGAAGAAGAGGGGCAGTAGCTCTTGGCAGAGATACACGCGGGCATGGGCGGACACCACACGGCAGCTCGGGCTTTGGTCAGCAAGGCTTTCTGAGTAGGTTTCTTCTGGCCTACCGCCCGTGAAGATGCACGAACACTAGTCCAACATTGTGTCGGATGCTAGTTGTTCGCAAATCAAAGCCACATGCCCCCCACAGCTCTCCGGACGATATCGATAACATGGCCTTTTGCGGTCTGGGGTCTTGACATGGTCGGGCCACTTAAAGGGGGGACAAACAAAAAGAAGTACCTATTGGTCATGGTCGACAAATTCACCAAGTGGATCGAGGCAAGGCCCGTCACTTCGGCAGAATCCGGACCAGTCGTCGACTTCTTATCCGATGTCGTACACCGTTATGGTGTCCCCCACAGCATAATTACCTATAATGGTATTAACTTCACTGCCCAGGAAGTTAAAGACTGGTGCGGCAAAATGAGCATTAAGCTCGATTATGCCTTGGTGTACGACCCACAGACCAACGGACAGGTCGAACAAGCCAACAGGCTCATTATGAGCAGCATTAAGCCTCGCCTAGTCCGATCCCTTGAACAATCAGACTGCCCTTGGGTCGAGGAACTCGATTCCGTACTATGGGGGTTGCGCACTACTCCTAATAGGTCAACCGGATATACAACATTTTTATAGTATATGGTACGGAAGCCGTCCTCCCATGCGACCTTATCCATGACGCGCCTAGAGTGCGCATGTATGAAGAAAAGGAAGCTGAGCTCGATCGGCAGGATGATATGGATGCTCTGGAAGAAGAACGGGACATAGCTCGAGCTCGGTCCGCATTCTATCAACAGCAAGCACGACGTTACCACAACAGTGAAGTCCGGGCAAAGACATATAACGTGGGAGACCTCGTCCTCTGACTCCCAGAAAAACAGAAGAATAAACTATCACCTAAATGGGAGGGACCGTACATCATCGATGAAGTACTCATAGGAGGAGCATATCGTCTTTGCCGCCCGTCCGATGACTGCCTCGAGCCGAACCCGTGGAACGCAGCCCGGCTGCGGCGTTTTTACGCCTGAGTTTGACATACATCCCCACCTTTTCCTCCTTTTATTTTTCTCTCTTTCTTTTAGACATGGTGTGAGTTCGGCTAAACTGAACCATACCAAGCTTGTATTATATACATCATTGAATGTAACACCCAGCTTTGCATGGGGCCTCCCTTAGAAGAGCCGAATAATGTATAAATCGCATTCGTACCGATTGCATCCTTCTCACACATGTTAAGCCAACATATGCACTTGTTTGACTTAAGATCTTTGCCAAGCTGGGTTGCCTAGCTCCTATGTTTACCCCTACGTTCCTGATTGTTCGGCTAGGGAGTAAAGGGAGCACCTCTGCGATTGTTACGACCGGGTCATCCGGGACCGTACCTAAGACGGGTGAAGCCGAAAGCTAGCGTTCTTACAGAATACAATAAGTCGGCCTAAGGGAAGTGAATATAGCCTCGCGCTTATCACCAGGGTTTTTTCGCAAGCCATTGGTTTCCGTTGATCTTACGTATCCGGACTATAATTTTACCCGAAGAAAGGAACCCTTGGAGGAACTATTTTCATCGGAAGATGTTTCTTACGTCAAAAAGTAATATAACATGGCTCTCCGCACATGTTTCGTCTGTTCAAGCTAGATGGCCGGATTGCCTGGTTCCCGAAATGTTGCCTCGTCTCCCACGGCACATAGTACGTAACACTTCCCGATCTCTGATCGGGGAGGTAGAAGCCGATGGCCGGTTAAGACAACATTCTTTTAAAAATAAGAACACGGATTAAGCACGGTCAACGTAAAGTACATAGATACATAGAATTGGCGAAATTACTCCTGCTCGACATTGTCTATCAATTGCTCTAAAGCACAATCCTTCTGAGAATAGCGAGCGGCTGGCATCACATCATCATACACCAAGCTTAGTGGTATCTCTCGGCCGTCAGGACCCATGGGACCAACCTGGGCCATATGCACCGGGTCTAGCTTGGTGAAGCGGGTCTTTACCATAGCCCACGCCTCGCGCGCTCCTTCTCTGCAGGCCGATATCTTCCATAATTCAAACGTTTGCCGAGCTCCTTTAAAGCGACTGGCTAGTTCAGCCATACTCTCTGACGGCACATCTAACGGCCATAACACCTTCGCCATGCTCTTCATGGCTTTGTGGGCCCTTTCATAAGTCTTCGACAACTCCTTTAAAAGGTCCCCATCATAAGTGCTTGCTTCTTCATCGGGCCGCCCAGTCAGGAGACCTAACAAGCAGGTATCGCACATCGTCATTAACACATCAATGACACTTGCCAACAGCATGGTAAGATCAGCACTTACCAAATATGCCACCTTTTAGCTTCTGGTTTTCCTCCAAAGTTTGGGCCAGCTGAGTTTTCAAACTCTTAATTTCCTTGGTTTTCTGTTGATTCTCTGCCTTGAGCTCATTTTTCTCCTCCTGACTTGCATCAGCACTCGTTTACCAGCCTCCAGCTCCCTCCGCAGCTCGCTTGCAACTGTCGCGGCTATACGGAGAATACGGTGTTAATGCATACCATACAATGTATACCTGCGAAATAGTCATTTCTACTTACCGGACAACTCGCTGCTGGCTTTTCGAGCCGCATCCAGTTCGGCCTTGGCTTCGACCAACTGTGTCTAACTCACTTTAAGGTCCTCGGACAGCTTTTCGTTCTGCTCTCTTGTGGCCTACAAAAATAATATCATTAGACACCCTCAACTCGGCCATCCCGCCCAAATTAAGGCTTGGGGGCTAGGTGGTTAGGGAACATGATCTGCTTTCAAGCTATATACCTGCACCTTGGCGGCAAAAAGACCGGCGATCCCCCAAAGACCTATCCGGGCCGCTCCAAGGTACGCATCCACCAAATTAAAAGCACTAAATTCCTGTTCGGCAAAGGTAGTATGACGTAAAGTCTCCCTCCGGCGGCGATGATTCATTACGCTCTCAACTTCGGAGTTGGTGACCGAAACATCGTCGGAGTCCGCCGGAGGCGCGCCGGCCGCCGCGTGTTCGGAGGAGGCTCTTGCTTGTGCCGAAGACTTGGGACCGGAGTTGTGATTCGGCGCACCTGGGGAATCTTCGGATTGGTGTAGAGGCATACGCCTTCTGCAAAATTGAGCAAGCTTTAATAAAAGGGTGCTAAAAGCAACCCTCGCTGCAATTCCGAAATACGTTACCTCTGGGCCAAGGGGGCAGGTGCTTCCGCTTCGTCGGAGGCTTTCCGCTTTGATCTCCCATTAGGGGCCGAAGCTGGCGCGGTCCATGCTCCTCCCAAGATGGTCTTACGCGTAGTGCGGCCACCCTTGGGAGCAAAAGTCAGCACGTGGGGAATAGCGCGAGATGAGCGCCCTGTTTGGGAGAGGGTTTTCTTTTCACTTACTATGGAAGAGGGAAGAGCCCCAGGGTGATCGGTTGTCACAGCAACCTTGACATCGTCAAGGCTCTCCTGATAGAACACCCCGTCTTCAAAATCAATCGATGTCTCTGGGTCGTCATGATACCCCGGATCGTCATCATGGGAGTGATCCTCCGGTTGAGGAAGAGGGCAATTAATGGACGCAACCTGACGCCTACAACTCTGTTCAAATACAGTCAGTCAGAGTTCGGGCATAATCCGTGAGCTCAAGACAATGGATCGTGGCTTACCCAGTCCACCGGATTGTATCCGGAGCAGCCTTCCCGGATGCTCATTCGAGCAAAATCTGCTTCCTCTCCCTTGAAGAGCTAGGCCAATATCTTGGCTAGAGCCGCCTTAGTATCTGGCCCTTGTCACTGGTAACGGGTTACGTTGTTCGTCCCATTGTAGCACCATAAGGGATGACCCCTTTGCTGCAGGGGTTGCACACATCGGGTAATAGCGATGGCCATTACTTCAACCATGGTCAGCTTAGTGCTAGTAAGCAACCTGATCTTGGCCGCCAGCGCACGCACCTCTTAACTATCCTGTTGGGAAGGGCATCTGGGCTGCCACTTGAACCGCTTTATAGGCGGATCATTTGAGTATTCGGGCAACCCTTGCCGGATTGGATCAGTGAGGGGAACGTCTTCAATATAAAACCGCTCCGAAGTCCATCCTTCGGGATCTGTCTGTGGGGTCCCAATTGGGTACCCTGTCCTGGCTATCCACCATACTTCGGCGCCGCCCAACTCAAATATGGATCCCTCCCGGAGGCGAGGGACAAGACAAAAATACTTCCTCCATAAGTCAAAATGGGCCTCGCAACTCAAAAATATCTCGCACAAGGCTACAAAGCCAGAGATGTGCAATATGGACCCCGGGGTGGGGGTGTGAGCTGGATCCCGTAGAACTCCAACAAACCCCGTAAAAAGGGATGAATAGGAAAGCCCAAACCTCTTAGAAGGAAGGGCACGAGACATACCCTTTCCTCCTTACTCGGAGCGGGGGGTTTCTCGGCAAGGGCGCAGCCATCGATGGAGATGAGACCGGCAGGGACATGAACCAAATCCACTAGAGGGAGGAAACACTGCGTCTACAAGCGCCTTAGATGAAGGTGCAAAACTGAACAACTCGACCAATCGCCTGGGAGTGGATCATGCGGGCGAGAGGATGAATCTGGGAGGTCAGCCATGGCGCTGGGGAATTTCTTCGGTGATGTTCCTTGTGAGAGGGGGAAGTAAGTTGTCCCCCGCACCTTTGGATCTATAAATGGGCATCTTGCCTTGAAGCTGGAAGGACGGGCTCGTGGAAAGTCAGCATTGGGCCGCACGCCTTCTGAAAGGGTGCACAACGCTCTCACCCAGACGAAGGACATTAAAACTCTGATGGTCCCACCTTGGTCTCAAGACGTCTTCGGAGCCCAGAGTCATGAACCTGTCCAGGCCTGAAGCACATTAGTCTGGGTACCAGATAGGGTTCGGCGAAAGTAACACGGCTCCAAGCTGAATAGAGGAATAGAAGAACTCGCCTCGCAAGCCGAATACTGATTGGGTGAGCGGATGCCGGATACAAGCCTTGGCGTTGGAGTCAAGTTTGGGGGCTACTAAGGGAGTCATGGACTAAGGGGTCCTCGGGGTGACGGCCCATTGGTGTGGGCCGAACTGGTGGAGCCGTATAATGACAGGAGATCTATGGAGCCGTAGTGTGCCCTCCAAGTTAAGAATAGACATAATCTTTTTATCCCTTATTTGTAATCTATCTCCGGTAACCCTAACCCTATCGGTGTCTATATAAACCGAGGGTTGTAGTCTTTAGGGTTAGAGCTACATTCATCACCTCATCTCCTTAGGGTTTAGCTCATGCCGATCTCGAGGTAGATCTACTCTGTAAACCATACAATACATCCAATACAATCAAGCAGGACGTAGGGTATTACCTCTTCGAGAGGGCCCGAACCTGGGTAAACACTGTGTTCATCATCCCTTGTTCCCCATCGATCCCAGATGCACAGCTCGGGACCCCCTACCCCGAGGTCTGCCGGTTTTGACACCGACAGTCATGATAGCAAGCCATTCAAAGGAAAGTTTGTCAGCTATGTTGGCAACAACGTTGGTACCAAGGGCGGGGGACGAAGAGAACCATTTTCCTACTCGTTAAGACGAGGCGGACCAATAGGCAAAGTTCTTGTCCACCGATGTTACCGGAATGTCATCAACAATAGTAACAGGGTTTTACTTGGGGGTGTTGACATAAGCAGGGAATTATCACTGCTCAAATAAGTTAGATTGCAAGAAAGGTTAAACAAACCAATGGAAAGGAAAATGTGATTATTCACAAGTATTAGGTGTATATCCTTCCTAAGGAAAAGCAGAGCATGGTATACATGACATGACAGCAAGTACAAAATCGTTTAGATAAAGGGGGAGGAAATTCATGATGTTACCCATATAATGGTGTTTGGATAACTGATCAAGAAACATTTAGCATTGCGCTTCCAATGCTCTTGTTGATATTCTGAGTACCACAATCATGCTTCGGGGTAGCAATAATTTGGTGTTTCAAGTAAGGGTTGGGTCTGAAGATCACAAGAGATACAAAGGAACAATTCCAAGAACAACAAGGAACCTAAGGCACAACCAAAACATGACCAAGTCTGTGTTGGCAGGAAGTCAAGGATATTGTCGATAATAACACAAATCATCGAGGGGGCAGGGATGGCATTTCTTATCATGGATTTGATTCCCATCTTGGAAGAAGTCACACTGGTACATTGAGCTGCTATACAAACAGTTTTTAAACCCTCTCCGTGACTGCATTTTAAACCGTCACCAGGCCAGTGTGTGCGATAGGAGGGTCCTTCCCACACGACCCAGAAACCGTCGGGGATAGGGAGTAGCAATGCATACATTTTGCATAACTAAGTGTATGCGATGTTGGCATCTATCCCAAACGTGAGTCTTCAGATGACTGTTTGTGCTATCTCGAATATCCCAAATGCTCCATCCTTGCTACTCGTTTGTGCTCGCATTACCATCGCTGTCAGACTTCCGTGGTGCTATGTTTACGATGCGCACCCCATCACAAATAGTTCACGATTATAGAACGTGTATGATAAGCAGACAATCACACACATTTACTTTTCCTCGACTGTATGTGATTCGATGTAATAGTGTATATAGTTGTCCCTATAAAACTGTATGCGAAGCTTGAATATATCCCACATGATTCATCTGTCGTACCGCGTCGGATGAAGGCCTATCGCCCGCGTTCTTCTATGAGCAATCGTTTATGATGCGCACGACATTATAAACAACCCATAATTGCCAAGCGTGTGTGATACGGTGACTTTCGCAAACATTTAATAAGAAAGAACTGTGTGCGCTGTTGTTGTTAATCTCACACATTTTTTCTTGGCTGATCATGTGTGCAGTAGAGATTCATCACACACGTAGTGAAAAACGTGTCTGATCTCGATGTTTATCGCAGACATTTTACTTTCGCAAACCGTGTGCAGTGTATTGGCCTGTAGAACCTAATTTATCCCTAATTTAATTCCTGCATTTAAAAATCATAGATTTTGAATTTGAAAGTAGGCAATCACTTATTTCATATTGAACCATGTTTATTACAAATATAGGTTCAAGCACGAATGCATAATTCGATGCACAGGTACATATATGGAAGAACTATAGAAGCACCAAGTAAAGAATGATGAACCATAGGTGTACTAAAGACTGTAAAGAGAGAGGCGAAAGACATTCTGGTTGCTAGAGAAGGTGAAGCGGAATGCCCATATTGTGCCCTCCTCCATGCGTAATGCGCGCACGACTCTAGGCCAACCCCTTGTGATGGCCGCCCGCCCATCCTTCGCTATCTTCATTAGGACTTCTCGATGATCATTGTAGTCTCGATGGAATACTTTAACCTTCATTGCATGTCCACCAATCATGTACTTTGCGAGGTAATCTTGAGTAAACTGCTTTGGGAACAACAACAAACGAAAAAGATTCAGACATTGTTGTCTAACAACTCATTATGGGCAGTAAAAAGTGAAGGCTACAGTGTTTGTAGTTACCATCCAACAACTCACTGTTGTGTTGGATAGAGTGTAAATAAATAATTTGATTGCCACCATGATACGTCTCCAACGTATCTATAATTTTTTATTGTTCCATGCTGTTATATTATAATTCTTGGATGTTTTACAATCATTTTATAGCAACTTTATATCTTTTCTGGGACTAACCTATTGACATAGTGTCCAGTGCCAGTTGTTGTTTTTTGCTTGTTTTTTACTTCGCAGGAAATCAATACCAAACGGAGTCCAAACGTAGCGAAACTTTTTGGTGATTTTTTCTAGACCAGAAGATACAAGTTGGGCAAGAAAGTACCTGAGGGGGGCTCCGAGGGGAGCACAACCCACCAGGGCGCGCCTGGGGGCCCAGGCGCGCCCAGGTGGGTTGTGCCCACCTCGGCCACCTCCCGCACCGCCTCTTTGCTCTATAAATACCCCAATATTCCAGAAACCCTAGGGGAGTCGACGAAAATCAATTCCAGCCGCCGCAAGTTCCAGAAACCACAGATCCAATCTAGACACCATCACGGAGGGGTTCATCATCCTCATTGGTGCCTCTCCGATGATGCGTGAGTAGTTCATTGTAGACCTACAGGTCTGTAGGCAGTAGCTAGATGGCTTCCTCTCTCTCTTTTGATTCCCAATACAATGGTCTCTTGGAGATCTATTTGATGTAACTCTTTTTGCTGTGTGTTTGTTGGGATCCGATGAACTTTGAGTTTATGATTAGATCTATGTTTTTATCCATGAAAGTTATTTGAGTCTTTTGATCTCTTATATGCATGATTACTTATAGCCTCGTATTTCTTCTTCGAATCTTTGGTTTAGTTAGGCCAACTAGATCGATTTTTCTTGCCATGGGAAGAGGTGCTTTGTGATGGGTTCGATCTTACGGTGCTTGATCCCAGTGACAGAAGGGGAACCGACACGTATGTATCATTGCTATTAAGGATAACAAGATGGGGTCTATTTCTACATAAATAGATCTTGTCTACATCATGTCATCGTTCTTATTGCATTACTCCGTTTCTCCATGAACTTAATACACTAGATGCATGCTGGATAGTGGTCGATGTGTGGAGTAATAGTAGTAGATGCAGGCAGGAGTCGGTCTACTAATCTTGGACGTGATGCCTATATAATGATCATTGCCTGGATATCATCATAATTATTTGAAGTTCTATCAATTGCCCAACAGTAATTTGTTTACCCACCGTATGCTATTTTTCTCGAGAGAAGCCACTAGTGAAATCTACGACCCCCGGGTCTATTTTCTCATCATATATTTTCAGATCTATTTTGCTATTTTCCTTTTTATTTATTTGCCACTTTTATTTTCAGACCTATATTATCAAAAACCCAAAAAATACCTCGCTGAATTTTATTTGCTTTTATTTGCATCTATCAATCTATTACAACTTTCTCATGTCCGTTTGCCAATTTCTGGCACCGTTACCCGAAAGGGATTGACAACCCCTTTAACACGTCGGGTTGCAAGTATTTGTTCTTTGTGTGCAGGTGATGTTTACGTAGTGTTGCTTGGTTCTCCTACTGGTTCGATAACGTTAGTCTCATCACTGAGGGAAATACCTACCGTTGCTGTGCTGCATCATCCCTTCCTCTTTGGGGAAATACCGACGTAGTTCAAGCCAACATCAAAAGGAATTTCTGGCGCCGTTGCCGGGAAGACATCATCAACATCTACTAGGTTCCTAATCACAAATCTCATCTCCTTGCAATTTATATTATTTGCCATTTGCCTCTTGTTTTCATCTCCCCCACTTCACAAAAAATTGCTGTTTTATTCGCCCTCTTTTTCGTTCGCCATTTTCTCGTCAGATCTCTTCTTTGCTTGTGTGCCATGTGTCTTCTATTTGCTTGCATCTTTGCTTGCTAAAAGTCTCTTGATATGGATCCTCGTCCACTCGCTAATCTTTTCAAAAGATCCAATTATGATGAACCAATCAATAGTAAATGGAGTTCACTAGATTATCTTTATGAAGTTTTGCTTGAGATTTATGAATCTGAAAATTGTGATGAAGTGTTAAACGAAGAAATTTATAAAGTGATTCATGATATCTCCTTGAATGAAAAGCATGATTGCAATGATGTTATTATAAATCCTATTAATGTCAATTGTGTTAGTGATATGCAAAACCCCAAGCTTGGGGATGCTTGTTTTGTTATGTCCACTATTGATTGCAATGATCATGATTGGGGTGATAATGATTCTTATGATCTTGAAAATTTATTTAAACCTCATGATGAATATGCTTGCGATAATATTAAAAGTGGGTTTGGAAGAGTGTCAACTTTAGCTAAAAATAATCCCACTTATTTGAAGAGTGTTCAATCTTATGAATTTTTTGATTAAAGTGGGCCAGGAGAGGTCATGACTTTATTTGATGATAATCCCACTATTTTGGAAGAGTGTCAACTTTGCATGCATGTGGATCATGAAGATAATACTTTATGTGATAGTTATATTGTTGAATTTGATTATGATCCTACATGTAATTATTATGAGAGAGGAAAATATGGTTGTAGAAATTTTCATGTTACTAAATTACCTCTCGTTATGTTGAGATCGTCAATGTTTTATTCCTCCTCTTTGCATATGTTAGATGTTTCTTGTCTTGATAATTTATTTGCTTATAACATTCCTATGCATAGGAAGTATGTTATAATTAAATGTGTTTGTCATATATTTTATGATGCTCTCTTTGTGTTTCAATTCTTATCTTCTATGTTAGCATCAATAAAATCTTATGCCTAGCTAGGGGCATAAAACGATAGCGCATGTTGGGAGGCAACCCAATGAATAAAATTTATTTTTGTCTTTTTCTTTCTGTTCTTGGGTGTTTGCACAATTATGCTACTGTTATGATTGTATTTTTTATGTTTTAATTAGTGTTTGTACCAAGTAAAGCCTTTAGGATAGCTTTGGTACTAGTTGATTTGATCTTGTTGGAAAACAGAAACTTTTGCGTCCAGTAAAACAATTTTAACAATTCACAGAAGCAACGAAAAATTCTGAAGTTTTTACACAACATTTATATACAAATTTCCTTTCTTGTATTAATTTTTCAGAATTTTTGAAGTAACAAAACTATGATAACAATTCGCATATTTACAGACCATTCTGTTTTTGACAGATTCTGTTTTCTTTGCATTGTGTGCTTATTTTGATGAATCTATGGTTTTTATCGGGGGGTATGAGCCATGGTAAAGTTATAATACAGTAGATATAATGCAAGAACAAAATTTGAATGGGTTTTCTACAGTACTTAAAGTAAAGATTAGTTTTCTTATACAAACGGATCTCACGAAGGTTTTGTAGAGTTTTGTGTGATTGAAGTTTTCAAGTTTTGGGTGGGATTACGATGGATGAAGGAATAAGGAGTAAGAAGAGCCTAAGATTGGGGATGACCCATGGCACCCCAAGCCATTATCCAAAGATAAGCAAGCAACTAAGCTTGGGGATGCCCGAGTGGCATCCCCTCTTTCTTCTAACGACCATCGGTATTTTACTTGGAGCTATATTTTTATTCGTCACATATCATGAGTTTTGCTTGGAGCGTCTTGTATGATATGAGTCTTTGCTTTTTTTGCTTTTTATTTTTAGTCATGAATCCTTGCTGGACACACCTATTTGAGAGAGGCAAAATTATGCTATGACTTGTTAGAATTGCTCTCTATGCTTCACTTAAATCTTTATGAGCTATGGAATTGCTCTAGTGCTTCACTTATATCTTTTTGAGCACGGTGTGCTTTAGTATTTTTGAAGAAATGCTCTCATGCTTCACTTAGATTTATTTAAGAGTTAGTAATTTTTTTAGAAATTCTCTCTTGCTTCACTTAAATTATTTTGAGAGAAGAAAATTTTATGCTCATGTTCTTCACTTAGATTTGTTTGAGCTATCAAAAGCAACAAATGAAATTAGTCCCAAAGTGATAGATATTCAAGAAGAATATAATAAAAACTTTCATGAAGATCATTGGACAAAATAAACTTGATTCCTTGTAATAGTTTTGCGATATGTTGATATAATATGTGAGTCATGTTGATGAGTAATTATGCTTTAGTAAGAATATTGGTGTTAAGGTTTGCGATTCCCTATGCAAGCACGAAAGTCAATAGTTATGCAATGAAATTACATCCTACTTTTGGTGCATTATTCGGTGTTAGTTATGCTTAATGCTCGCTTATGAGATTTTTTGTTTCTTGGTTGGATGCTTCTCAATCTTTTGCTAGCCTTCATTTGCACTAAGTATGATCACTACTTGTGCATCCAAAATCCTTAAAGCAGTTTTGCCATATGAGTCCACTATACCTACCTATATGCAGTATTTCCGTGCCGTTCTAAGCAAATTTGTATGTGCCATCTCTAATTTCAAAATAAATTTCTCTTTTGTGTGCTCGTACCGCTCATGAAACGGTAAGGGGTGGCTGATATATTTCCATGCTAGATGTGTTATTCTCAAGATGAGTGTTTATTCACTTGTCATTGCACGAGAGTACGGCAAAGGTATTAGGGATGCCCAGTCCTGAAATGAAAAATGAATTTACTTTATGTTGTCAAATAATAAATTCCTTGGAAAGTGTTGGTATGGAGGGCACCCGTGGATACGGCTAGCCATGGAAAGTGAAAGTATGGTGGAAAAAGGAATAAACTTTATTTTCTGTTTGGGAACCGCCTATGATATATCTAGCATGGAAAGTATTGGGAACTACTCGATCATTTTCGTTGAGAGGAAAAGCATGCCACCCAAAATGTTTTATCTCTGCTTTTTTCGCTTTGATCTCTGGCACCTATACAAATCCCTACTGCCCTCTGCGAAGGGCCTTTCTTTTACTTTATGCAATTTTTATTTTGAGTCTCCATCTTCTCTTATAAAGCACCAACTAAGGGGCACTATGATCGTACTTGAGCATTGGGTGTAGCTAATATGCGAGTGTGTTTCATGAATGGATCAATGATTGAGCTTAATGGGCTAGGGATAACTTGCTTTAGTGTTGATATTTTGAAAGACATGGTTGCTTGTTGATATGCTTGAGTATTGAAATCTTCATGTCAAAACTAGACTATTGCTTTGAATCATATAAAAGTCCAAATGTCCATGCTACAAAGAAAAGAATATGTGATGAACATGTTAGGCAGCATTCCACATCAAAAATTCTGTTTTTATCATTTACCTACCCGAGGATGAGCAGGAATTAAGCATGGGGATGCTGATACGTCTCCAATGTATCTATAATTTTTTATTGTTCCATGCTGTTATATTATCATTTTTGGATGTTTTACAATCATTTTATAGCAACTTTATATCATTTTTGGGGACTAACCTATTGACATAGTGTTAGTGCCAGTTGCTGATTTTTGCTTGTTTTTTACTTCGCAGGAAATCAATATCAAGCGGAGTCCAAACGCAGCAAAACTTTTTGGTGGTTTTTTTTGGACCAGAAGACATAAGTTGGGCCAAGAAAGTACCTGAGGGGGGCTCCGAGGGGAGCACAACCCACCAGGGCGCGCCTGGGGGCCTAGGCGCGCCCAGGTGGGTTGTGCCCACCTCGGCCACCTCCCGCGCCGCCTCTTTGCTCTATAAATAGCCCAATATTCCAGAAACCCTAGGGGATTCGACGAAAATCAATTCCAGCCGTTGCAAGTTCCAGAAACCACAGATCCAATCTAGACACCATCACGGAGGGGTTCATCATCCTCTTTGGTGCCTCTCCGATGATGCGTGAGTAGTTCATTGTAGACCTATGGGTCCGTAGGCAGTAGCTAGATGGCTTCCTCTCTCTCTTTTGATTCCCAATACAATGGTCTCTTGGAGATCTATTTGATGTAACTCTTTTTGCGGTGTGTTTGTTGGGATCCGGTGAACTTTGAGTTTATGATCAGATCTATGTTTTTATCCATGAAAGTTATTTGAGTCTTTTGATCTCTTATATGCATGATTACTTATAGCCTCGTATTTCTTCTTCGAATCTTTGGTTTAGTTAGGCCAACTAGATCAATTTTTCTTGCCATGGGAAGAGGTGCTTTGTGATGGGTTCGATCTTACGGTGCTTGATCCCAGTGACAGAAGGGGAACCGACACGTATGTATCGTTGCTATTAAGGATAACAAGATGGGGTATATTTCTACATAAATAGATCTTGTCTACATCATGTCATCGTTCTTATTGCATTACTCTGTTTCTCCATGAACTTAATACACTAGATGCATGTTGGATAGTGATCGATGTGTGGAGTAATAGTAGTAGATGCAGGCAGGAGTCGGTCTTCTAATCTTGATGTGATGCCTATGTAATGATCATTGCCTGGATATCGTCATAATTATATGAAGTTCTATCAATTGCCCAACAGTAATTTGTTTACCCACCGTATGCTATTTTTCTCGGGAGAAGCCACTAGTGAAATCTACGGCCCCCGGGTCTATTTTCTCATCATATATTTTCAGATCTATTTTGCTATTTGCCTTTTTATTTATTTGCCACTTTTATTTTCAGATCTATATTATCAAAAACCCAAAAAATACCTCACTGAATTTTATTTGCTTTTATTTGCATCTATCAATCTATTACAACTTTCTCACGTCCGTTTGCCAATTTCTGGCACCGTTACCCAAAAGGGATTGACAACCCCTTTAACAAGTCGGGTTGCAAGAATTTGTTCTTCGTGTGCAGGTGCTGTTTACGTAGTGTTGCTTGGTTCTCCTACTGGTTCGATAACCTTGGTCTCATCATTGAGGGAAATATCTACCGTTGTTGTGCTGCATCATCCCTTCCTCTTTGGGGAAATACCGACGTAGTTCAAGCCAACATCACACCATTCATATCTTTTTGCTAATAATCCTTATCAGTTTCCTCACTTGATGCTGGTTCATGTATATCTCATTACCCCATATGCAAAAAGGGTCGATGCATGGATCTTTGCCAAGGACATATGTGCCTACAAGCAACAAGTCAATATTAGAAGCTAAAAAGTGTCCGGGCCTGGATCTATGTGCACTACATTATGGAACGACGGGGGGAGTACAAGCCGAGGGATGAAACTAACCTCGACGGAAAATGCTGGCCACTCCCGTTGTTGTCCTGCATAAGTAGTGGAAAGGCATGATAAGTACAACAACCTTAACATCAAACAAATATAGCCAAGGTAAACAACATCATCTCCAAATGATAGCTTGAATGTGTTGGTTTCAGCATGTTTTTAAAGCGGATATAAAATGAAAGGGAATGTTACCTACGATAGGCTTAACAGCCACCAAATATTGTAATTCAAACTGGTATTGTTGAAAATGAATAGAACGTAGCTCATGCTTAAACATTACACTGGACAAATGTGTAAAACTGAAATAAAGGGCATGTGTTAACTACACCAGGCATAACAGGAACCAAATATAGCCATTCAAACTGGTATTGATGAAATCGAGCTGCACAGTTCCGAATTACACATATTGAACATCACATTGTGAATAACTGAAATAAACAAGGCATATATGATGAGTATAACCACCAAATATAGACATTGAAAACTGGACAGAGGCTCACTGCAACCAACCTAACAAGCAAATACAGGTAAACATGGCATATGCTTGAAAACTGGACAAATGCTCACCGCAACCAACCTAACAAGCAAATACAGATAAACAATACATCTTCTTGAAAACTAGACAAATGCATACTGCAACCAACCTAACAACCAAATACAGATAAACAATGCATCTGCTTGAAAACTGGACAAATGCATACTGCAACCAACCTAACAACCAAATACAGATAAACAAGGCATCTGCTTGATAACTGGAGAAATGCTCACCGCAACCAACCTAATGAAGGAAATATGCCCTAGAGGCAATAATAAAGTTGTTATTTTAAATTTCCTTATTCATGATAAAGGTTTATTATTCATGCTAGAATTGTGTTGATCGGAAACTTAAATACATGTGTGAATACATAAACAAATACCGTGTCCCTAGTAAGCCTCTACTAGACTAGCTCGTTGATCAAAGATGGTTAAGGTTTCCTAACCATAGACATGTGTTGTTATTTGATAACAGGATCACATCATTAGGAGAATGATGTGATGGACAAGACCCATCCGTTAGCTTAGCATAATGATCATTCTGTTTATTGCTATTGCTTTCTTCATGTCAAATACATATTCCTTCGACTATGAGATTATGCAACTCCCGGATACCGGAGGAATACCTTGTGTGCTATCAAACATCACAACGTAACTGGGTGATCATAAAGATGCTCCACAGGTATCTCCGAAGGTGTTTGTTGAGTTGGCATAGATCGAGATTAGGATTTGTCACCCCGAGTATCGGAGAGGTATCTCTGGGCCCTCTCGGTAATACACATCATAAGAAGCCTTGCAAGCAAAGTGACTAATGAGTTAGTTACAGGATGATGTATTACAGAACGAGTAAATAGAATTGCCGGTAACGAGATTGAACTAGGTATGAAGATACCGACGATCAAATCTCGGGCAAGTAACATACCGATGGACAAAGGGAATTACGTATGTTGTCATAACGGTTCGACCGATAAAGATCTTCCTAGAATATGTAGGAGCCAATATGGGCATCCAGGTTCCGCTATTGGTTATTGACCGGAGAGGTGTCTCGGTCATGTCTACATAGTTCTCGAACCCGTAGGGTCCGCACGCTTAACATTCGTTGACGATATAGTGTTATATGAGTTATATGTTTTGGTGACCGAATGTTGTTCGGAGTCCCGGATGAGATCACGGACATGACGAGGAGTCTCGAAATGGTCGAGAGGTAAAGATTGATATATAGGACAATGGTATTCGGACACCGGAATAGTTTTGGAGTGCACCGGGTACTCATCGGGTCACCGAAAGGGGTTCCAGGCACCCCCAGCAAGTGTATGGGCCTTATGGGCCAAGGGGGGGGACAAACCTGCCCACAAGGGGGCTGGTGCACCCCTTCCCTTGGTTGGCTGGCCCTAGGGGAAGGAAAGGGGAGGGGTGACCCCTCTTGCCTTTCCCTCCTTAGGAGAGAACGGAAAGGGGGGCGCCACCTCCTCCTTCCTTCCTCCCGCACTCCAAATAAGGAAGGGGGGAGCCACTTGGGGGAAGACCCCAAGTAGGATCTTGGGGGCGCCTCTTGGCTGCTCCCGCCACCCCCACCTATATATATGTGGGAGGGGTGCCTAGCACGAGACACAACATTGTCTTAGCCGTGTGCCGCGCCCCCCTCCACCGTTTACACCCCCGGTCATATTTTCGTAGTGCTTAGGCGAAGCCCTGCGGAGATAACTTCACCATCACCGTCACCATGCCATCATGCTGCCAGAACTCATCCACTACCTCGTCGTCTTGCTGGATCAAGAAGGCGTGGACTTCACCGAGCTGAACGTGTGCTGAACGCGGAGGTGTCGTACGTTCGGTACTCGATCGGTTGGATCGCGAAGAAAGTTCGACTACATCAACCGCGTTGTCAAACGCTTCCGCTTACGGTCTACGAGAGTACGTAGATGCACTCTCCCCTCTCCTTGGTATGCATCTCCTTGATAGATCTTGCGTGTGCGTAGAATTTTTTTTGTTTTCCATGCAACGTTTCCCAACAGTGGCATCATGAGCAGGTCTATGCGTAGATGATATGCACGAGTAGAACACAAAGAGTTGTGGGTGGTGATAGTCATACTACTTACCACCAACATCTTATTTTGATTCGGCGGTATTGTGGGATGAAGCGGCCCGGACCAACCTTACATGTCAACGCACATGAGACCGTTTCCACCGACAGACATGCAACTAGTTTTGCATAAAGGTGGCTGGCGGGTGTCTGTTTCTCCTACTTTAGTTGAATCGAATTTGACTACGGCCGGTCCTTGAAGAAGGTTAAAACAGCAAACTTGATGAAACACCTTTGTGGTTTTTGCGTAGGTAAGAACCGTTCTTGCTAGAAGCCCATAGCAGCCACGTAAAAAACTTGCAACAACAAAGTAGAGGACATCTAACTTGTTTTTGCAGGGCATCTTGTGATGTGATATGGTCAAGATATGATGTGATATATGTTGATGTATGAGATGATCATGTTTTGTAATATCGACAACTGGCAGGAGCCTTAGGGTTGTCTCTTTATTGTATGAAGTGCAAGCGTCGTGTAATTGCTTTACTTTATCGCTATGCGTTAGCAATAGTTGTAGAAGCAATAGTTGGCGAGACGACCCCGACGCAACGATGGAGATCAAGGTGTTGAGCCGGTGATGATGGAGATCATGACGATGCTTTGGAGATGGAGATCAAAAGCACAAGATGATGATGGCCATATCATGTCACATATTTTGATTGCATGTGATGTTTATCCTTTATGCATCTTATTTTGCTTAGAACGGCGGTAGCATTATAAGATGATCCCTTCACTAAATTTCAAGATAAAAGTGTTCTACCCGAGTATGCACCGTTGCTAAAGTTCATCGTTTCGAAGCACCTCGCGATGATCGGGTGTGATAGACTCTACGTTCACATACAACGGGTGTAAGACAGTTTTGCACATGCAGAATACTTGGCTTAAACTTGACGAGCCTAGCATGTACACACATGGTCTCGGAACACTGGAGACCAAAAGGTCGAACGTGAGTCATATAGTAGATATGATCAACATAGAGATGTTCACCATTGATGACTACCCCATCTCACGTGATGATCAGACATGGGTTAGTTGATTTGGATCACGTATCACTTAGATAACTTGAGGGATGTTTATTTAAGTGGGAGTTCATTAGTAATTTTATTAATTGAACTTAATCTATCATGAACTTAGTCTTATAGTTTTGCATATCTATGTTGTAGATCAATGGCCCGAGCTACCGTTCCCCTGAATTTTAATGTGTTCCTAGAGAAAGCTAAGTTGAAAGATGATGGTAGCAACTACATGGACTGGGTTCGTAACTTGAGGATTATCCTCATTGCTGCATAGAAGAATTATGTCCTTAATGCACCGCTAGGTGACAAACCTGCTGCAGGAGCTGAAGTAGATGTTATGAACGTCTGGCAAGCTCGATCTGATGACTACTCGATAGTTCAGTGTGCCATGCTTTACGGCTTAGAACCGGGACTTCAAAGACGTTTTGAACGTCATGGAGCATATGAGATGTTCCAAGAGTTGAAGTTAATATATCAAGCAAATGCCCGGGTTGAGAGATATGAAGTCTCCAACAAGTTCTATAGCTGCAAGATGGAGGAGAACAGTTCTGTCACTGAACACATACTCAAAATGTCTGGGTATCATAATCACTTGACTCAGCTGGGAGTTGATCTTCCAGTTGATAGTGTTATTGACATAGTTCTTAAATCACTGCCACCAAGCTACAAAGGCTTCGTGATGAACTATAATATGCAAGGGATGAATAAAATGATTCCTAAGCTCTTCGCAATGCTTAAGGCCGCGGAGGTAGAAATCAAGAAGGAGCATCAAGTGTTGATGGTTAACAAGACCACTAGTTTCAAGAAAAAGGGCAAGGGAAAGAAAGGGAACTTCAAGAAGAATGGCAAGCAAGTTACCACTCCCGGGAAGAAGCCCAAAGCCTGAAACTGAGTGCTTCTACTACAAAGGGAATGGTCACTGGAAGCGGAACTGCCCCAAATACTTGGCGGATAAGAAGGATGGCAAAGTGAACAAAGGTATATTTGATATACATGTTATTGATGTGTACCTTACTAATGCTCGTAGCAGCGCCTGGGTATTTGATACTGGTTCGGTTGCTCATATTTGTAACTCGAAACAAGAGCTGCGGAATAAACGAAGATTGGCTAAGGACGAGGAGACGATGCACATCGGAAATGGTTCCAAGGTCGATGTGATCGCCATCGGCACGCTACCTCTACATCTACCTTCGAGATTAGTTTTAGACCTCAGTAATTGTTATTTGGTGCCCGCATTGAGCATGACCATTATATCTGGATCTTGTTTATTGCGAGATGGTTATTCATTTAAATCAGAGAATAATGGATGTTCCATTTATATGAGTAATATCTTTTATGGTCATGCACCCTTGATGAGTGGTCTATTCTTGTTGAATCTCGATCGTAGTGATACACATATTCATAATATTGATGCCAAAAGATGCAAAGTTGATAATGATAGTGCAACATACTTGTGGCACTGTCGTTTAGGTCATATTGGTGTAAAGCGCATGAAGAAACTCCATGCAGATGGACTTTTGGAATCACTTGATTATGAATCATTTGATACTTGCGAACCATGCCTCATGGGCAAGATGACTAAGACTCTGTTCTCCGGAACAATGGAGCAAGCTAATGACTTATTGGAAATAATACATACCAATGTATGCGGTCCGATGAGTGTTGAGGCATGCGGCACATATCGTTATTTTCTAACCTTCACAGATGATTTAAGTAGGTATGGGTATATCTACTTAATGAAACACAAGTCTGAAACATTTGAAAAGTTCAAAGAATTTCAGAGTGAAGTGGAGAATCATCGTAACAAGAAAATAAAGTTTCTACGATCTGATCACGGAGGCGAATGTTTGAGTTACGACTTTGGCCTTCATTTAAAACAATGTGGAATTGTTTCACAACTCACGCCACCTGGAACACCACAGCGTAATGGTGTGTCCGAACGTCGTAACCGTACTTTATTAGATATGGTGCGTTCTATGATGTCTCTTACCGATTTACCACTATCGTTTTGGGGTTATGCATTAGATCACCGTCTAAATCCGTTGAGACGACACCGTATGAACTGTGGTTTAGCAAGAAACCTAAGCTGTCATTTCTTAAAGTTTGGGGTTGCGACACTTGTGTCAAAAGGCTTCAGCCTGATAAGCTTGAACCCAAATCGGAGAAGTGCGTCTTCATAGGATACCCTAAGGAAACAATTGGGTACACCTTCTACCACAGATCCGAAGGCAAGATCTTTGTTGCCAAGAATGGAACCTTTCTAGAGAAGGAGTTTCTCTCAAAAGAAGTGAGTGGGAGGAAAGTAGAACTTGATGAGGTAATTGTACCTTCTCTCGAATTGGAAAGTAGCACATCAAAGAAAACCGTTCCCATGATGCCTACAACAACTAGAGAGGAAGCAAATGATAATGGTCATGAAACTTCAGATCAACTTACTACTGAACCTCGTAGGTCGACCAGAGCATGATCCGCACCAGAGTGGTACGGTAATCCTGTTCTGGAAGTCATGTTATTAGACCACGGAGAACCTACGAACTATGAAGAAGCTATGATGAGCCCAGATTCCGATAAATGGCTTGAGGCCATGAAATCTGAGATAGGATCCATGTATGAGAACAAAGTGTGGACTTTGGTGGACTTGCTCGATGATCGGCAAGCCATTGAGAATAAATGGATCTTCAAGAAGAAGAGTGACGTTGATGGTAATGTTACTGTCTACAAAGCTCGACTTGTCGCGAAAGGTTTTTGACAAGTTCAAGGAATTGACTATGATGAGACTTTCTCACCCGTAGCGATGCTTAAGTCTGTCCGAATCATGTTAGCAATTGCCGAATTTTATAATTATGAAATCTGGCAAATGGACGTCAGAACTGCATTCCTTAATGGATTTCTTAAAGACGAGTTGTATATGATGCAACCGGAAGGTTTTGTCGATCCTAAAGGTGCTAACAAAGTGTGCAAGCTCCAGCGATCCATCTATGGACTGGTGCAAGCATCTCGGAGTTGGAATATACGCTTTGATGAGGTGATCAAAGCATATGGTTTTATACAGACTTACGGTGAAGCCTGTATTTACAAGAAAGTGAGTGGGAGCTCTGTAGCATTTCTGATATAATATGTGCATGACGTATTGTTGATTGGAAATGATATAGAATTTCTGGATAGCATAAAAGGATACTTGAATAAGAATTTTTCAATGAAAGACCTCGGTGAAGCTACTTATATATTGGGCATCAAGATCTATAGAGATAGATCGAGATGCTTAATAGGACTTTCACAAAGCACATACCTTGATAAAGTTTTGAAGAAGTTCAAAATGGATCAGTCAAAGAAAGGATTCTTGCCTGTGTTACAAGTTGTGAAGTTGAGTCAGACTCAAAGCCCGACCACTACAGAAGATAGAGAGAAAATGAAAGTCATTCCCTATGCCTCAGCCATAGGTTCTATCATGTATGCTATGCTGTGTACCAGACCTGATGTGTGCCTTGCCATAAGTCTGGCAGGGAGGTACCAAAGTAATCCAGGAGTGAATCACTAGATAGCGGTCAAGAACATCCTGAAGTACCTGGAAAGGACCAAGGATATGTTTCTCGTTTATGGAGGTGACGAAGAGCTCGTCGTAAATGGTTACGTCGATGCTAGCTTCGACACTGATCCGGATGACTCTAAGTCACAAACCAGATACGTGTTTATATTGAATGGTGGAGCTGTCAGTTGGTGCAGTTCCAAGCAGAGCGTCGTGGCAGGATCTACGTGTGAAGCGGAGTACATAGCTGCTTCGGAAGCAGCACATGAAGGAGTCTGGATGAAGGAGTTCATATCTGATCTGGGTGTAATACCCAGTGCATCGGGTCCAATGAAAATCTTTTGTGACAACACTGGAGCAATAGCCTTGGCGAAGGAATCCAGGTTTCACAAGAGAACCAAACACATCAAGAGACGCTTCAACTCCATTCATGAAAAGGTCAAGGATGGAGACATAGAGATTTGCAAAATACATACGGATCTGAATGTAGCAGACCCGTTGACTAAGCCTCTTCCGCGAGCAAAACATGATCAGCACCAAGACTCCATGGGTGTTAGAATCATTACTATGTAATCTAGATTATTGACTCTAGTGCAAGTGGGAGACTGAAGGAAATATGCCCTAGAGGCAATAATAAAGTTGTTATTTTATATTTCCTTATTCATGATAAAGGTTTATTAGTCATGCTAGAATTGTATTGATCGGAAACTTAAATACATGTGTGAATACATAAACAAATACTGTGTCCCTAGTAAGCCTCTACTAGACTAGCTCGTTGATCAAAGATGGTTAAGGTTTCCTAACCATAGACATGTGTTGTCATTTGATAACAGGATCACATCATTAGGAGAATGATGTGATGGACAAGACCCATCCTTTAGCTTAGCATAATGATCGTTCAGTTTATTGCTATTGCTTTCTTCATGTCAAATACATATTCCTTCGACTATGAGATTATGCAACTCTCGGATACCGAAGGAATACCTTGTGTGCTATCAAACGTCACAACATAACTGGGTAATCATAAAGATGCTCTATAGGTATCTCCGAAGGTGTTTGTTGAGTTGGCATAGATCGAGATTAGGATTTATCACTCCAAGTAGGATGCGCCACCTCCTCCTTCCTTCCTCCCACACTCCAAATAAGGAAGGGGGGCGCCACTTGGGGGAAGACCCCAAGTAGGATTCGGCCTACTTGGGGGTGCCTCCTGGCTGCTCCCTCCACCCCCCACCTATATATATGTGGGAGGGGGCGCCAAGCACAAGACACAACATTGTCTTAGCCGTGTGCGGCGCCCCCTCCACCGTTTACACCCCCAGTCATATTTTCATAGTGCTTAGGCGAAGCCCTGCGGAGATAACTTCACCATCACCGTCACCACGCCGTCGTGCTGCCGGAACTCATCCACTACCTCGCCGTCTTGCTGGATCAAGAAGGCATGGACGTCACCAAGCTGAACGTGTGTTGAACGCGGAGGTGCCGTACGTTCGGTACTCGATCGGTTGGATCACGAAGAAAGTTCGACTACATCAACCGCGTTGTCAAACGCTTCCGCTTACGGTCTACGAGGGTACGTAGACGCACTCTCCCCTCTCGTTGCTATGCATCTCCTTGATAGATCTTGCGTGTGCGTATAATTTTTTTTGTTTTCCATGCAACGTTTCCCAACACCTAAGAACCAAATACAGATAAACAAGGCATCTACTCACTATAAACAACCAAATATAGCCACTCGTGAAACTGAAGTGGACAATTCATACTTAAACATCACATAGCCCTATTGAATATTACATTTTTGCATAACTGAAATAATTAAACACGACACAGTTAAAACACCGCATGGCAAAAGACTACAACAAAGGGGACGAGTTGGCTAGCTAGAAAAAGTAAGATTTGCTGATAGGATATTGCCTCAATTGTCATGGACGGGATCCTTCTAGTTGGAAGAGCACAGACCCATGGCGCACTCTCTGATGTCGCAGATGGGCTGTTTCACCTTAGAAGACCCTTTGTGGGTGCCCTCCTCGTGGTCGTGGTCGATGAGATCTGACTTGGCAATTGAGGATCACAAGCCGTCGCCGTAGAGCGTGTCCTCCAGAAATGAAAAAATGGGCTCGATGGCGTACAAGGATCGCAAATCCTTGACCGCGTGGCGGGGGAGAACAGTTGCAGGGCCTTCAAAGAGATTGACGGCGGTTGAACCAGAGGGGTTGGGGATGGACCACTCAAACTGTGACATGGTGCGCGTGAAGCCGTCGTTGTCGACGAGCTTGATGTCGTAGCCAGCTTTCCCGAGTTACAGTAATACACGATCCCGCTGACGTGAAGCCTTCAGCATGGCAATGTAGTCAACATCCTCGCCGGCTTTCACGACGAGGTGTTGCTCCAGGATCGACAGGTTGGGACGAACCGCGGCCACCTCGCCATCGTTCGCGGAGAGGCCATGATAAAACTCTTTTTGGTCGTACGCTCGTCGGGCTCCCCGGGATACGTGGCCGGGCTTAGGCTGCGACTCTCTGGAGTAGGGGATGTGGATCTGGCGGGAAGGGACACCGCAGGCCTCATCTAAAAACTCTGGGGGGGGGCGACGGTATGGGAATCATTGGGTAACCTAAACTTTATTATCTAAGCTAGGAGGCATGGGCAGACCGACAGGGGTTGGCGGCAGTGGCGGTGACGAGCTAGGGTTCGAGCGGGGGGGTGGGAAGGGTGGGGGTGGACTGTGGAGGGGGGTGGTGTTTGAGGACACGCCGCCGCTACTGAAAATTTAAGTAATGGTGTGTGGAGATGGTGGTGGACGAGGGAGGACGACGGTTCAAATGCCTCGGCTACTGGAATTTTACTCTAAGGTCGGTGGTGGAGGAGTGGGGGTGATGGTTGAAATACCGCGGCTACTAAAATTTGGGTAAAGGAATTGAAGCGGGCAAGGAGCAACCAAGATCGCACACGGTCCAAAAAGAATATGCGTGTATGATAATAAGGAAAAGCGATGGAACCGCCGATTTTTTGCATCACTCAAGGCGGGTAGTTTGTTTTTAGATTTCTAGCTAGGTGGTCTATCGCACACAGTTCTTGCTAATTTTCAGACGTAGGCATGGAATTCATCCTAAATAAAATACCCGCCTTGAGCTTCCGCAGTCGTGGTGATCTTACAACACACTAGCATTGCACACGGTTAAGACAGTACCTCCACCCTTGCTCGCGCTTGCACAGTCATGGTGATCTTAATTACAGCGCACTAGCATCGCACACGGTTAAGCCATTACCTCCACCGTTGCTCGCACTTGCGCAGTCGTGGTGATTTTACAGTGCACTAGCATCGCACACGGTTAAGCCAGTACTTCCACCCTTGCTCGCACTTGCGCAGTCGTGGTGATTTTAAAGCGCACTTGCATCGCACACGGTTAATACAGTGCACCCGTGTCCGTTGCGCATCATCCGAGTCTTCATATATAGCACCATTTGGCAACAAAAAAACATGAGAGAGGGTCAGAAGACAACCACACCAGCATGTGGCCCAAATATATATGAATCAAAAGGGTGGTGTGTGATGTTCAAATTCCCAATGCACAACTTTGACCGCGCAGGCCCACGGTAGGCGCGTCGTCGAAGATCGGTGAGAGGGGCCAGAAGTCAACAACCACCTGGAAGTGGCCAAATATATGTAGGAATAAATGGTGTGATGTTTAAATACACAATGCACAACTTTGGTGGCACCTGTCTCGCAAACCCGAAAGCCCCCCTGGGATATATCTATAATGATAGTCTAAGGTCATAGCTAGCTAGGGTGCTTGCCCCATCCCCACTTCGTGTCGGTGGGACGCATGCACGTACTCATACTTTGGTCATACATGCATGTCGCCATGACCTACCATAAGACGGACGAGTGAATCTATCGCTTGGTCAAACGACCACTGTTGTTGTCGATAAAAAATGTATAGAATACACCGCTTGGGCCAATAGATTGGACCATCATCAAAATTTGCATGAGAGGGGCCACAAAACCAGCACTGCCTGCATGCAGCCCAAAATGATGTACGTTGGAAGAGGTGATGTGTTTTAAATATAAAATAATGTACAATTTTGATGTGGTGCCTACCTCTCGATACAGACAACCCCCATGAAAGCGAGGTAATTAAGGACGACATACGTAGGGTACGGTGTCGGTCCAACCCACCAATTCGAGCGTGTGGGAGGGAATCCTGAGAATTCATGAGCTCAAACTTTGCTCGAACATGTCACTGATACGTCTCCAACATATCTATAATTTATGAAGTATTCATGCTGTTATATTATCATTCTTGGATGTTTTACAATAATTTTATAGCAACTTTATATCATTTTTTGGGACTAACCTATTGACATAGTGCCCAGTGCTAGTTGCTATTTTTGCTTTTTTTTACATCGCAGAAAATCAATACCAAACGGAGTCCAAACGCAGCGAAACTTTTTGGACATTTTTTCTGGACCAGAAGACACCCGGTGGGCCAAAGAAGTACCAGAGGGGAACTCCGGGGAGAGCACAACCCACCAGGGCGCGCCTGGGGTCCAGGCGCGCCCAGGTGGGTTGTGCCCACCTCGGTGGCCTCCCGCACCACCTCTTCGCCCTATAAATTCCCAAATATTCCAAAAACCCTCGGGGTAACCCTAGATCAGAAGTTCTGCCACCGCAAGCCTCTGTAGCCACGAAAAACCAATCTAGACCCCATTCCGGCACTCCGTCGGAGGGGGAAATCATCACCGGTGGCCATCTTCATCATCCCGGCGGCCACCATGATGAGGAGGGAGTAGTCCACCCTCGGGGCTGAGGGTTTGTACTAGTAGCTATGTGTTTAATCTCTCTCTCTCGTGTTCTTGAGATGTCATGATCTTAATGTATCGCGGTCTTTGTTAATATAGTTGGATCATATGGTGTTTTTCCCTCTCTATCTTGTTGTGATGAATTGAGTTTTCCCTTTGAGATTTCGTTTTATCGGATTGAATACTTTTATGGATTTGAGAGCACTTGATCTATATCTTGGCACTCAACTCGCGGATTCCCAAGGTGACATTGGGGTAATCTATGCATAGGGGTTGATGCATGTTCTTGTCTTTGTTTCTCCGGTAGAAATCTTTGGGCACTCTTTGAGGTTCTTTGTGTTGGATCGAGTATTATGAATCTGAAATTGTTTGATGCATATCGCATAATCAACTCACGGATACTCGTGGTGACATTGGAGTATCTAGGTGACATTAGAGTTGGTTGATGTGTATCATATGGTGTTATTTTAGTACGAACTCTTGGTTAGATCGATCAGAAAGAATAGCTTGGTGTTATTTTAGTATGAACTCTAGGATAGATTGATTGGAAAGAATAGCTTTGAGGTGGTTTCGTACCCTACAAACAATTTCTTCTTGTGTTCTCCGCTAGATAAGAACTTTGGAGTGATTCTTCATCGCACGTTGAGGGAAGGTTATATGATCCAATTAGATTAGCATTGTTGAGAGATTGCACTAGCAAAAGTACGGAACCTAGGCCTCATTTTCAAGCATTGCAATACCGTTTGTGCTCCGTTTTACCAATTGCTACCTTGCTGTTTTTTATTTTCATATTACAAAAATATATTTCTACCATCCATATTACACTTTTATCACCATCTCTTCACCGAACTAGTGCACCTATACAATTTGCCATTGTATTGGGTGTGTTGGGGACACAAGAGACTTTTTATTTTTTGGTTGTAGGGTTGATTGAGAGAGACCATCTTCATCCTACGCCTCCCACGGATTGATAAACCTTAGGTCATCCACTTGAGGGAAATTTGCTACTGTCCTACAAAAATCTACGCTTGGAGGCCCAACATTAGTTTACAAGAACAAGTTGTGTAGTAGACATCAATCACCGTGACCCGCACTAACACGAACTAGGAGGAATCCATTCATGGCCAACCCCCCTTGTTATCGGTCAAAGGGATGATATATATAGACCCCAGGAAGCCTACAGATATGTGTGTCGTCTAAAACCACACAAGGGAGACGGGGTCGATCAGAACGAAGAGACCCCCATACCCTGCATGCGGCCCAAAAATATGTATGGGTGGTGTGTGATGTGTTCAAATCCTCAATGCACAACTTCGATGGGGCACCAACTACATTACAAACCAAACACCGTACCCCCAAGCTAGGTTCAAGACGTACGATGCAAGTTCCCCAACTTCAAGGCAGGGAGGGGGCGGGGGGTATCGTCCAACGCATGTGCTCAAACTTAATTTGGTCTAACATGGCACGCAGAGCTAGGAGGAATCCATTCATGGCCAAACCCCCTCGTTATCGGTCAAAGGGATGATATTTATAGACCCTAGGGTGCCCACAGATATGCTTGTCATCTAAAACCTCACAAGGGAGACGGGGTCGATCAGACTCCAAAAATTCTGAAAAAATACCACACTGTAGAATTTGTTATAGCTTAGTGTGTAAAAATTTCAAGATATTATCACGTTCTGACTTTTCTAAAGAATTCAGACAATGATAGAAAACTTTCTGTTTTCAAACAACAACTTATAGACTTGCAAAATAAGCATGGTAAAGGCTATACTTGACATTTTTATTGAAGTAAAAGATACAAAACATTATTCTAAATAAAAGCAAGCAAATCTCAACAAAATAAAATGACGCTCCAAGAAAAACTCATATCATGTGACGAATAAAAATATAGCTCCAAGTAAGGTTACCGATAATGTTGAAGATGAAAGCGGGGATGCCTTCCGGGGCATCCCCAAGCTTGGACGCTTGGGTCTTCCTTGAATATTACATTTTGGTGCCTTGTGCATCCCCAAACTTAGGGTCTTGCAACTCCTTATTCTCCTCATATCAATATCTCACCCAAAACTTGAAAACTTCAATCACACAAAACTTAACGGAACTTCGTGAGATGCGTTAGTATAGTAAAACAAATCATTCACTTGGGTACTATCAAAGACAAGATTCATAATTGTTTCCAGATAATTCCACTGTACTCTGTCATTTCCACGACTTATATTGACCAATATAAGCCATAGAAACTATAAAACAAGCAAACTATGCATTGAAAACAGAATCTGTCAAAAACAGAATAGTCTGTAAATATCTGAATAATGAATGTACTTATGTAATTCCAAAAATTCTGATCAATTATGAAAATGTAGGCAATTTGTATATAAATAATGTGTAAAAATTTCAGAATTTTATCACGTTCCAGTAAAATATAGGAATTTCTGCACTGGATGCAAAAGTTTCTGTTTTTGCACAGAATCAAGTCAACTATCATCCACACTATCCCAAAGGCTTTACTTGGCACTTTATTGAAACAAAATCTATAAAACATGATTTCTACAGTATCTTAATCATGTTAACACATAAAAATAATAGGTAATAGTGTTGGGTTGTCTCCCAACAAACGCTTTTCTTTAATGCCTTTTTACCTAGGCATTATGATTTCTATGGTGCTCACATAAAAGATAAGAAATTGAAACATAACGGGAGCATCATGAAGCATATGGCTAGGACATTTAAGCCTAACATACTTCCTATGCTTAGGGATTTTGTGAGCAAACAATTTATGGGAGCAAGAATCAACTAGCATAGGAAGGCAAAACAAGCAAAACTTCAATATTTTCAACACGTAGAGGAGAAACTTGATATTACTGAGATATGTAAAAGCATATGTTCCTCTCTCATAATAATTTTCAGTAGCATAATGAATGAATTCAACAATATAACTATCACATAAATCATTCTTCTCATGATCCACAAGCATAGAAAATTTATTACTCTCCACATAAACAAATTTATTCTCATGAATAGTAGTGGGAGTATCATATGAAACTCGAATACTATAAATTGTCTCCACATTAAAAGAGTAATGTTCAGTAAAAGGGTAATCATAATTATGACAAGTTTTATAAATATAATCATCACTACTTTTTATAACATAAGTATGATCACAATAATCATCATAAGTAGCAACTTTGTTCTCATCATAGTCAATTGAAACCTCTTCCGAGTTAGTGGAATCATTACTAAATAAAGTCATGACCTCTCCAAATCCACTTTTATCACTATAACACCCTCCAAAATATTGGGATAATCATTATCTAAAGTTGACACTCTTCCAAACCCACTTTCATAAATATTGCAATCATCATAAATAGGAGGCATGCAATCATCATAACAAATTTGATCATTCAAAGTAGGGGGACTAAAAAGATCATATTCATTAAGCATAGCATCCCCAAGCTTGGGACAAACATTAATTGCAGCAAATAAATTCTCAAACATGTCATTCTCATCAAACATAGCATCCCCAACCTTGTGGCTTTGCATATCATAAGCATAATCACTCTCCTCATTAGTAGTGTGAATAGCACCAATAGTATAACAATTACTATCACCATAATTTTCTAAGTTGGTGCCAAAAATATTTTCAAGATCATAAGAAGTATCATTATTTTCCCAATCATAATCATCACAACGAGTAATATGCATAACAAAATCATCCTCAATAGTTTCTTCGGACATTGTGTCATAAGACAAAGAAGCAATATCATGATCAAGTGTATCATCTTCCACAATTATTTTTGATTCATTCTCATGAGGCACAACAATAATAGGAGCAACATCATTTGGGAGGGATACCTTTTTACCTCTACTTTTTCTTCTTTTCTTCTTCTTCACCACATCATGTGTGGGTTTAATCAATTTTTCCGAGCTTCTTATTGATGAGAATGGTTGAATAGGGTGCTCCTCCTCATCACCTATTTCATCATGAGAGGCAATAGGAGGGAAAGTGGAAATCTTTACCCTTTGATTAGTATTCCTTTTATACTCTATTGGTTTTCCCGTCTTTCTATAGTTGTCATTATAAGCATTTTCATTGCAATTTACCATACAAAACATATAGATTTCTTTCAAAGTAGTTTCATCAAGGTCTGTGAATATGAATGCTTCAAACCAACTATTTTTATGTGACAATTCTTCACACCCCAAAAATAAACAAAGTTTATTATGAAGTTCAAGGGTGATCAACTTATTGCTATATTTGGACACGATTCGATCATGAAAAAGTTTGCATTGGAAATTAAGATAACTAATCCTATTGCAAAGTTCACAAGTAATGGGATGAAGAGAGCATAATTTTGTAGGAAACTCATCTATCACTTTAAGCCACCAATTGGTTTTATCATGTTTATGCTTCTTCCAAAATCTATCATCCCTATAAGGCATGTCTTCACAAATTTTATGCACTCCACAAAAATTGACATGCTTATAAGAAACATTTTTGTCATGACTAGTGCAATCATCATTAGTATTTTGGATATTCATAGCATTCATACTAACAACATTGCAATCATGCTCATCATTCATGGATTTTATGACAAACATTTTATTAAATTCTTCTATCAAATGAGCACAATTTTCCTATCCATCATTTTCAAGATGACATTATAAAGACGAATAATATGAGGCAACCTCAATTCCATTTTTTTGTAGTTTTATTTTATAAACCAAACTAGTGATAAAACAAGAAACTAAAATATTCAATTGCAAGATCTAAAGATATACCTTCAAGCACTCACCTCCCTGGCAACGGCGCCAGAAAAGAGCGTGATGTATACTACACAACTTATTCTTGTAGACTCGTGTTGGGCCTCCAAGCGCAGAGTTCTATAGGACAGTAGCAATTTTCCCTCAAGTGGATGACCTAAGGTTTATTAATCCGTGGGAGGTGTAGGTTGAAGATGGTCTCTCTCAAACAACCCTGCAATCAAATACAAGAAATATCCTGTGTCCCCAACACACCCAATACAATAATAAATTGTTTAGGTGCACTAGTTCGGCGAAGAGATGGTGATCCAGTTGTAGTATGGATAGTAGATATAGGTTTTTGTAATGTGAAAATAAAAAAACATAAAGCTAGCAAGTGATAAAACGGAGCACAAACGGTATTGCAATGCTTGAAAACAAGGCCTAGGGTTCATACTTTCACTAGTGCAATCTCTCAACAGTGCTAACACAATTGAATCATATAAAAATCCCTCAACATGCTACAAATAATCACTCCAAAGTTCTTATCTAGCGGAGAACATAAGATGAAATTGTTGTAGGGTACGAAAGCACCTCAAAGTTATCTTTTTCGATCAATCTTTTGAGCTATCCCTATAAGTGTCACGAACAGCCCTAGAGTTCGCCCTAAAATAACACCATATGATATGCATCAACCAACTCTAATGTCACCTAGATACTCCAATGTCACCACAAGTATCTGTGAGTTGATTATTCGATACGCATCAAACAACTTCAGATCCATAATATTCAATCCAACACAAAGAACTTCAAAGAGTGCCCCAAGATTTCTACCGGATAAAGTAGGACGAAAACATGTATCAACCCCTATGCATAGATTACCCCAATGTCACCTCGGAATCCGTGAGTTGAGTACCAAAACATACATCAAGTGAATCAATAGAACACCCCATTGTCACCACGGGTATCCACATGCAAGACATACATCAAGTGTTCTCAAATCCAAAGAAGTATTCAATCTGATAATAGTGAAACCTCAAAGGTAAGAACTCAATTCATCACAACAAGATAGAGAGGGAGAAGCACCATATTATCCAACTATATTAGCAAAGCTCACGGTACATAAAGATTGTGCCAAATCAAGAGCACGAGATAGAGAGATCAAACACATAGCTACTGGTACATACCCTCAGCCCCGAGGGTGAACTACTCCCTCCTCATCATGGAGACCGTCGGGATGATGAAGATGGCCTCCGGTGATGATTTTCCCCTCCGGCAGGGTGCCAAAATAGGGCTCCAGATGGTATTTCAAAGGTACAGAGGCTTGCGATGGCGGAGTCGAAGTTCTAGGGTTATTTCTGGGGGTTTCTGTATTTATAGGATTTTTTTGGCGTCGGTTTCATGCAAAGAGGTGACACAGGGGGCCCACGAGGCACCAGGGCGTGGCCACTCCCCCTGCGTGCACCCTGGTGGCTTGTGGGGCCCTCGTATCTCTTCTGGTCCTCCCACGAAGCTTTTAGTGTCTCTTTTATTCCAAAAAAATTGTCAAAAAGTTTCAGCCCATTTCGAGAACTTTTATTTTTGCACAAAAAACAACACCACGGTAGTTCTGCTGAAAACAGCGTCGGTCCGGGTTAGTTCCATTCAAATCATACCAAAACCATATAAAATTGTTGTAAACATGGCATGAATACTTCATAAATTATAGATATGTTGGAGACGTATCAGGGGCATGCGCGGTTCTGCACGCGGAATGCACGGTTGAGTACGCGGCCAATGCGGCACGTGATGATGAGGCCGCCGTTGCCTTGGAGTTGGCGGCTGATGTTGCTTGAACTACGTCGGTATTTCCCCAAAGAGGAAGGGATAATGCAGTACAACTACGGTAGGTATTTCCCTCAGTTATGAAACCAAGGTATCAATCCAGTAGAAGAACCAAGCAACACTATGTAAACGGTACCTGCACACAAAGAACAAATACTTGCAACCCGACGATTAGGAGGGGTTGTCAATCCCTCTACGGGTAATGGTGCCAGAAATTGTGAAGTTGACGGGATAAAAATTGTGTAGATTGGATAAATAGATCTCGATAAAACGCGAAATAAAATAAATAACAAAAAAGTGCAACAAGGTATTTTTAGGTTTTTGGAATAATAGACCTAAAAGCAAATAAAAATATATCTCAAAGCAAATATGATAAAGAATAGACCCGGGGGCCGTAGATTTCACTAGTGGCTTCTCTCAAGAGAATAGCACACGGTGGGTAAACAAATTACTGTTGGGCAATTGATAGAAGATCGAATAATTATGACGATATCCAGGCAATGATCATTATACAGGCATCACGTCCAAGATTAGTAGAGAGACTCCTGCTTGCATCTACTACTGTTACTCCACACATCGACCGCTATCCAGCATGCATCTAGTGTATTAAGTTCATCGAAAAATGGAGTAATGCAATAAGAACGATGACATGATGTAGACGAGATCTATTCATGTAGGAATAGCCCCCATCTTGTTATCCTTAATAGCAATGATACATGCATGTCTTGCTGCCCCTTCTGTCACTGGGAAAGAACACCACACGATCGAACCCATCACAAAGCACCTCTTCCCATGGCAAGAAAAAATGATCTAGTTGGCCTAACTAAACCAAAGATTCGAAGAAGAAATACGAGGCTATAAAAAATCATGCATATAAGAGATCAAAGAAAACTCAAATAACTTTCATGGATATAGATCTGATCATAAACTCAAAGTTCATCGCATCCCAACAAACACACTCCAAAAAAAAGTTACATCAAATAGATCTCCAAGAGACCATTGTATTGAGAATCAAAAGAGAGAGGAAGTCATCTAGCTACTACCTACGGACCCGTAGGTCTATGATGAACTGCTCACGCATCATCGGAGAGGCACCAATGAGGATGATGAACCCCTACGTGATAGTGTCTAGATTGGATCTCATGGTTCTGGAACTTGCGGCGGCTAGAATAGTGTTTCGTCGACTCCCCTAGGGTTTTTGGAATATGTGATGCCCCCGGTTCAATCGTACACTAGTCATACACGCAAACGTGTACGATCAAGCCCAGGGACTCACGGGAAGATATCACAACACAACTCTAAACACAAATAAACGGAGGTCCACAATATTACAGACCAGGGATCCGAAGATCCGAATACATAAGTCAGTCATACAAATAATATCTGAGTACAGACATAGTTAGACAAGTTCTGCCTTAAGATGGCTAGCACAAACAGCGACACTAGATCGAAAGGCGTTGGCCTCCTGCCTGGGAGCCTCCGATCCTACTCCTGGTCAGCTGGCTCGATCCAGTAGTACGTGCCCTCTGGACCCGCCTGGTAGTAGGCTCCGGTGGTGGCGTCTGGCTCCTGGACTCCATCGTCTGGTGTATCATCAAGGTGGGGTATATGGGGGAAAAGAGAAAATAAAGCAACCGTGAGTACTCATCCGAAGTACTCAGCAAGCAAGGATCTATACTACATATGCAACATTATCAATGGAGAAAAGGCTGTATATGTGGACTGGGCTGCAGAAATGCCAGAATAGAGAGAAAGGCCTAGTCCTATCGAAGACTAGCATCTTCAAACATCTTCTCAAAGCCATCATCTTGCAGCAGTAGAAGAGAGTAGAATAGCATTTTATTTAGCAAACATGTTGAAGTACAGCTCAAAGATCCTTCCTCGACTCCCAGCGAGAAAGTAATCCCGAAGCTTCAATTAAGTAACAAGTATCCAGTTTAAGTAGTAGATCGGGATACAAAAACTGAGCGTCCTTTACCGTAGGACCGGCTATCGATAGAAGATTCATCCCTGCAGGGGTGCACTACTGTTACCCAACACGCTCGATCAACTCTGGCCGGACATACTTGCTGGGTAATGCCCGTCCTCGGAAGATCAACACGAAGCAGCGCTCTACCTAGGCTCAGCAGAGAGGTCAGCACGCCGGACTAACCTATGCACCCAGGGGTCTCGGGCCATCGCCCTGGGCACCCTGCGCGTTGCGTGGCTGGCCGGGGTGCAGGCGCGACACTGAACTCGCCAGTGAAGTATCCAGCCCAATCCCGACGATCAGCCCACACGGTGAATCGTGACGTCTGATAAGCTTTCGGCGAAACGTACATCGCAGAGGGCCCCATAACCATTATCCCGCGTGGTGGCAGTGCGTATAGGGCACGTCGACCCACTCAGATCACACACCCAAATCCAATAGGCTCAATTAGTATCAAGCGGAGACAATCAGAGTCTCTGATGCTCCGCCACAATGTCACACTCGAGTGCCCTTCCGGCACACCCGAAATCATAGATCCCCAGCGGGTACCCACCAGGGTGGACCCGCCTGTGAAAAAGGTCAAGTAACCGTGTGGTCATAATCATCAGAGTGAACGTAAGAGGTATCACCCTCGAGGTTCACACTGAGGGGTTGCACGACAGAGGCGTATCGGACATGGAGAAGGAGGAATCACCCTCGATGACCACGACCGTACAGCTATGCTGCAGAGTATTCATCAGGAGTGCGTTACGAGGTATCACCCTCGGCACTCGATAGTTACTATGCAGAGTCGTACAACTAAGGGGGTGTGAAGTGAGGCGTCTGTCTCTGATCGACGATCACGTTGATCGAGTCGTCGATGAACAAGCAGGGGCGACAAAGTAAGGTGGTGGGGTCACAGATGGTTCATACCAACCTATACTAAACAGTTTATCATAGGCAGGTAAGGTAGCAATGAACAGGTTACAACAGCAGGCTATGCATCAGAATAGGAGCATACATTAACAGTAGCGAAATCTAATGCAAGCAGGAGAATAGAATGGGCGATATCTGGAATGCTCAAGGGGGGGGGGCTTGCCTGGTTGCTCTGGCAAGAGGGGAAGATCGTCAACGGGCTGCTCGTCGGTAGTGTAGTCGTATCCAGGTGCAGCGCCGTCGGTCTCAGCGTCTATCGAGAGAGAAGGAGGGGGAGAGAAACAATAAATTTCACGGCAATAATGCAAACAATATGTATGACATGCCTAAATGATATGCCGGGGTGTTCTACTGCCTAACTAAATGATTTAGTTAATTTAGGGATTTATTTAATTAAAGTTGGGCACTATTCATTTACAGAAATCGGTCTAAAAGTTCAATGTTCTTATAGCTGCGGGCGTCTGACGGGAATACGGAGGACGTATTCGGGTTCGTATCGAAATTCTGAGCAAGTTTCATATATAAAATATTTTCATCGGAGTTACGGTTTATTTAATATGATTTTCTAAAGTTTTTATTAATTTCTGAAATTTAATTAATTATTTAATTCAACATTATCCGAAACAGTGATTGATGATGTCAGCATGACATCATGCTGACGTCAGCAGCCACCTGACAGGGTGGGTCCCACCTGTCATAGGCTGTTAGGTTAATTAGGTTTAATTAACTAATTAACAATTAACTAAACTAATTAATTAATTAAATTAGTCTGATTAGGGTTAATTAACCTAACTAATTAACTAATTAATTATTTTATTTATTTTTATTTTTATTTTCTTAAAATTGTTTCTGGGCCGTGGGCCCCATTCGTCAGCGTCACAGGGGGTTCGGGCCCCACTGGGCAGTGGCCCAGGGGGGCCTAACGGTTCGGGGCGACGGGCGCAGCCCGAACGGGCGCTGGCCCGCGGGTGCGCACCCGACTGGGCGGCGCGGGGCAGTCGGCGGGCGCGGGCGCCGGCGAGGGCAGTGGGCGGCGCGCGCGCGCGTGCGGCAGAGCGCGGCGAGGCTGCGGTGCGCGCGGGCACGTGCGCGAGCAGGCGAGCGCGGGCGGAGCGGCGGCACGGGGGCGCGGTGCGGGGCGCTGCCGGGGCGCGTCCGGCGCGCGGCAGGGCCGCGGGGAAGGGGAAGAGGAGGGGGGCTCACGGGGTGGATGTAGGGACGGGCAGCGGGCGCGAGGCGGAGGTCGGGGACGACGGCGGGGTGGACGGGGAGCGCCGGCGACCAGGCGACGGCAGCGGGGCACGGCAGCGGGGCGGACGGGATCGGGGGATCCCGATCCAGATGGGGGGGGCGCCGAGCGCTAGGCGGCTGGCCGGGGAAGAGGAGAGGACGGGGCGGCGTCGGTGTGGCGGCGGCGTCGGCGCTGGCCGATCGGCGCGGGAGCGGGGCGGCGTCGCGGCGTCGGCCCGATCTAGTTCCTGGCGTCGTCCGCAATGCATGTACACTGTAAAGGGGTTTCTACGACGTTGGATGCTAGCTTTGCTAGTCTCGTTGTGTATTCCTGTACCGCGTGCCGCGCGCCGCCTATGATGTCTAAGCTTTTAATTGCGCTGGTTATGTGATCCGCAGGTTACCCGATTGTGTAGATATCTGGTATGTCTTAATGACTACTGTTATGTATTATTACACTGCCTTAAGGTAGTTGTCTGTGTTACATAAACTGTCCGCTAACACACTCGCAATGCTTTTCAAAACTCCCCTGTGATACGTAAGCAGGATGGTTAGACCAGGTGTCGTGGTCTGTGGTCGTGCCCGTGAACGTCCACCCACCGCCAGACTATATGGCGGTATGATGAACAGTTTGAAGCTTAACCGCCAGTTCATGGTTGGGAATCAGTGGCCTCATTTTCGCATCGAAACAACCAGAACCAGACCCAGCTTCAATGAACTTTGGAACAGAGTTACGCGACTCCAAACCCAACGCGTTTCGCAACTCTGACAAGCCATGGATGCTGATTGACTGGCTCCGCGACATCACTACGAGATGGGTCTGCTAATGTCGCCCCCCCCAACTTGTCACCTTCGCGGCCTTTTTCTAAAGGGCCCCGCTGCTCAATGGGGGACACACTAAGAGTACTCTGCCGTTGGAACAGTACATCACCTGGTAGTGAGTTCCAGGCTGCTTTCGTACACCGTTACATCCCTCAGCCATTATGGAACGCAGAAGACCAGTTCCTAACCTTCACCAGGGCAATAAAACCGTCGGAAGCTTTCACGGGAATTCTTGATCTCTCCCGCTTGCTGAAGAAGACATGCCACAGATGCTCGCAGACAGGAGACAGTTCGTAATGGACTACACACGTGACCTCCAGCTTGCACTAGCGCTCAAGAATCAATGACTTCTCAACTTAGGAACAAGGCTATTCCGTTGAGCCGCTCAGATGGTCACAAGGATCGCAGAAGAGCTATGATGATGTATGGCTCATCTTCGGGCTCGCAGAACCGAAGCGTAGAGTTGGATTCCCAAAACAACGCGTCTCGTCCCATAACTCTCTGCGCCAAAGAACAAGGCTGCACCACGTTGCCTCCTCCACCACCGAGCGCCGTCAAAGGCTCAAGCTATTAGAACCATGCCCCTTCTGTCCTGGAAGATGGTTGTGTTTCAGTGCCGCAAACCAGGCCACCAAGGCTTAAAGACTGCCGCCAGGACGGATAGAAATCAGTTAGATGTCTCATTGCTGGCCGGCTGGATATGGCGTGGCAACAATCAGACCCGAACGATAATACTGGGTTTGCTTCACGTGGTCGTTGGTCAAGCTTACAACATTGACATTGAAGAAGTCCAGGATCAACCTGCTACTGTGAGGGTACCCTCTGTTGACTCAGTACCGCTTCTGTATATTGACTCAGGAGCATCGCATTCATTCATGTTGAAGCATTTGCATATCTCATGACATGCATTCGAAAAGATGAACCTGGCAAAGTTGTCCGCTACCCTGGAGGCCAATGTCAAACCACTATGATGGCACATAATGACCTGTTGAAATCGAGGAATTGAATTCCTAGTTCCCCTATTACCTGAGTCTTCCACCATGACCTCATACTCGGAATGGATTGGTTGAAAGCTCACATTGCTTCGATCAATTGTGCCACATAAAGTCGTCCAACTTCTTCACCCCACCGATGAGAGAGTGAACTATAACGCCCGCATTACCGAGACGCTGGAAGCTCAGATATATGCTCTGAATGCTTTGAAGCTCTACCTCTGGAAGGGATCGAGAACGTCCTGTACGTTCGAGATTTTCAGACGTCTTTCCAGAAGAACTTCCAGGAATACCCCGGCTAGAGCTGTCGAGTTCGTCATCGACTTGAAGCCTGGCACCGTCCCTATTGCCAAGCGACCTTATAAGATGCCTCCGCATCATCTACTCGAGCTTAAGGAAAGAAATCGACAAGTCGCATTAAAAGTGGTTTCATCCGCCCCAGTTCCTCTGCTTGGGGAGCAACCTTCACTCTTCGTTAAGAAGAAGGATGGAACTAACCGTTTGGTTCAGGATTATCGGCCCATTAACAGCCACAATCCAGAATAAATACCCACTGCCCCGGATCAATGATCTTTATGATCAACTCGCTGGATCGTCGGTGTTCTCTAAACTCGACCGAGGTTGGGTTATCACAGATCCGTGTCCGTTGAAGAGGACATTCCAAGACTGCATTCGTCACTCGTTATGGTCCTATGAAACACCGTCATGTCATTTGGCCTAACGAATGCTCAGCAACTTTCCCCGTTGATGAATTATTATTCATGGATTACCGCGACAAATCATCGTGGTTTATTGGATGATAGTCTGATTTATTCTAAGAATAAAGAAGAACATGCTGAACCCTCCGTTTGGTACTAGAAAGGCTCCGAGAAACACCAGTTGTATGCCAAGTATTCCAAATGTGAATTTTGGCTTTCTGAAGTAACTTACCTTGGACATGTGATTCCAGGATGGAATTGTTGTAACCCCGAACGAGGTTCAGGCTATCTTGACTGGACTCCCCCGAAGAATGTTAAGCAAGTCAGAAGTTTCTCGGACTTGCTAGTTATTGCCGTCGATCGTTGAGAACTTTTCCAAGATTGCAAAAACCATTGACATATGCTTCACAAAGGTGTTAAATTTGAGTGGACAGAAAAATGTCAAGAAAGCTTTCAGACACTAAAAGATAAATTGACATCGCCCCAGTTACTAGCACCCCGGATTCCAAAAGGATTTCGTGATATACTGTGATGCATCTCGTCAAGGATTAGGCTGTGTCCTATGCAAGAACGCAAGGTGATTGCTTATGCCTCCGACAAGCGTCCTCACGAAGAAAATTACCCAGTGCACGATCTCGAACTTTCCGCGGTTATATGCCCTGAAGCTATGGCGACATTACCTTCTCGGAACCGTTGTGAGATATATACGGATCATCAAAGTTTGAAGTATTTATATACTCAACCGGATCTGAACCTTCGTCAAAAAGATGGCTCGAGACAATAGCCGATTATGATATGAATATCTCATAACCCCTGGCAAGGCAAATGTAATGGCCGATGCTTTGAGCCGCAAGGCTTATTGCAGCAAAATATGGTTCAGGATCACAACCTCTTCTTTATGAAGAGTTTCGTCATTGAACCTCCATATTGTTCCACAGGGTTATCTCAATACCCTCGTTGTCGAACCAGATTTAGAACACATCATCAAAACTATGCAACGGTATGACTCTGAAGTTGAAAGGATTCAAGCAATACCTTTGAAAAAGGAAAACCGTCGGAGTTCCATTTGATAATGATGGGATCCATTTTTCCAACACCGTCTTCGTACCTAAGTTCAAAGATGAGAGGAGAACACGTTATGATGGAAGCTCATGACACTCCTCTGTCAATTCATCCTGTGTAGCACAAAGATGTACCGGGACATTGCCAGAGATTCTGGTGGCCTAATATGAAGCGAGACATTGCTCGTTATGTTTCTGAGTGTGACATTTGCCGTCGCATTAAAGTAGAACATCAAAGGCCTGCTGGAAACTCTGCAACCCCTGGAAATCCTAAATGGAAATGGGACAAGGTCCAAATGGATTTCATTACTGGTTTCCCAGATCTAAGAGGGTCATGATGCTATTTTTGTGTCATTGACCGATTCTCCAAGGTTGCCACTTTCTGCCTGTAAAGAGACAATCACTGCTAGCCAGTTAGCAGACTTGTATGTTTCCCGAATTGTGTCACTCCACGGTGTTCGTTGGAGATCAGTTCTGATCGTGGCAGCCTCTTCACCTCCAGATTCTGGAATAGTTCCAAGAAGCTATGGGAACTCACCTGTCTTTAGCCCGCTTTTCACCCTCAGTCACAGGGTCAAGTTGAACGAGTTAATCAAGTGCTCGAAGATATGCTTCGAGCTTGCCGTATCTCTTCGGTAAGAAATGGGAGAATCTCTCCCGTGTGCCGAATTCTCTTACAACAATGCTATCAAGCTAGTCTGAAGATGGCACCGTTTGAAGTCTATACGGTCGTAAGTGTCGAACCCCTCTGAATTGGTCAGAAAACTGGGGAACGCTCACTCGTCGGACCGGACATTATTCGGCAAGCTGAAGAACAAGTCCGCATTGTTCGTGAACATTTGAAATCTGCTCAGTCTCGTCAGAAAGAGCAACTATGACCGAAAGCACCAGGAAATAGTCTATCAACCTGGCGAGCAAGCTTACCTCCGCGTCACTCCGTTGAAAGGCACTCATCGGTTCGGAATCAAAGGCAAGTAGCCCCTCGCTACATTGGCCCGTTCCGTATTCTGCCCGTCGAGAGGAGAAGTGGCATATCAGTTGCAATTGCCCCAAACCTTTCCAAGTACATGACGTCTTTCATGTATCCCAACTCCGCGCTGCTTCAAGGATCCTATTCGAGCTGTGGATCATGAAGTGCTTGAATTACGGGAAGATCTGTCATATCCAGAATATCCCATCCGTATTCTTGATCAAGCTGAGCGTCGAACACGTCAAAAGTCAATCAAGTTCCTCAAGGTTCAGTGGTCAAATCATTTGAAGATGAAGCCATTGGGAACGCGAGGATCGTCTTCGCGAAGAATACCCCTCTTTCTTTCAGTCTTCCTCTTAATTCTCGGGACGAGAATTTAATAGATGAGGAGAGTTGTAACACCCCCGGTGATTAGCAACAGTAATCACTTTTGATAATGACATGTTAGCATGATCAACAGTGTAATACATCATTAGCACACATTGCATTTCAACATCAAGTCAACTTCAAGTTTAAATGAAAGTGGAATATGAAAGTGTCCAACATAGGAGCTAAAATGTCAGATAAATAAACAAATATCCAGAGGCTATCTAAAATTGAAACCAACATCATTGGAATTGGATAAGTGACTCGAACAACCTCAAACAGTGGATAAAGATAATATTAATAACCATTATTAAATCTGAAATAAATATGGAATTATGTTTTGTCCAAACTAATTTTAGGTGTTAGGGAATAATGCACTGGTATTTTGAAACTAGGTCTCATGTTTTACAAAAATCAAATGGTGACCTGACTATTACTAAACGGAGAAAAGAAAATAAAGAAAAGAAAAAGAAACAGCAGGAGAGAGCAAACCTCCCCCCCTCTCCTGGCCGAATGGCCCAGCTACCACAAGGCGGCCGTCGACTCCCACCGCCCACCCGCTCGCCCTGGCCTATAAGGCCCCGACACGAAAGGGCAACCCCACCGAACACCCCACTCCCCCCCCTCCCCACTCGTTCGGCCCCCCCCCCCCGAT
>JAAAXO010000308.1:0-62505 GCA_011799875.1 Thinopyrum elongatum | reverse complement strand
ATACCGAGGTCCACACACACCAGCACACGCACGAACACATGACCCGGCCACCACACCGGCCACTAACCCATGCATGCACGCATCACACGCTAACTAACTCGATCCAGCTAACAACCAACGCATGCACTACACAACTCGTAACAAATACGAGAGCAGCATACGCAGAGTTTTTGCACCCGAGCTCAAATGAGCTCGGCAGCGCCTAGCGACTCGGTCCCCTCCAACGCGAGCCCGCCCGCTTGTCCGCAGGACCTGGTCGCCAGCACGCCTCGCCAGCGCCCGCTCGGTCGCCTCACGATCACACGCCTGGCAACAAACCGGCTTGACTCGGACTCGACCTAAACAAGACCTACACGGTGGACACGAACGCGAGCATGGACTCACGCGCCACCGGGACACACACGCACATATGTACTCTGGGCACACCCGCCACGGCCAAGGACACGAACACGGACGCGGCCACGCACCGCAGTCCGGACTCGACCTAGACGCGCACACGCTGGTCGACACTGCGGCATGGCTTATTCCTAACACTCTGAGCCTATTGTGTACTTTGTTCTCCTTTTGATGTTCTATGGCTATTTAAGCTTTTGTTGTTCTGATAGTTGGTACGGATTGGATAACAATGGCTTTAATTCTTCTGTTCCTTAATCTTTTTTTATTTCCTGTTGGAAGTCTTGTTTTCGGAATTCAAAGTCTTCTGGAGCAAAGCAAGTATAATAGGAAAACATTTTTATATGTGTTAATATGGTGAATGCTTATATTAGATCTATAATGAATGTTTGCCTTATATTTAATTTACCTGATGAAAAAATGAAGGTGAAACACTGCACAAAAAGAGCATTTGCACCTGACATTTTCTTGCTATTCCTGTACACTGGCTGGATAGGATCTGTTGTATATATGCTTGCAGGAGGTGGCGGGGGCAGTGCTCTAGGTAGGGCTGGGTTTCCAGATTTGTGATTGAAGGAGTTTAATTGCAGACAGTGGCGGAACCGGGAAAATCGAATGAGGGGGGCAGAGGATTGAGCCGGGAAAATAGGGGGGCCGACCGGCCGAGGGTTGTTAAGCCTGCACACGGAGGGCCGGACCATCAGAATACACCAATTTAACAGCAATTAATCACTGTTCACATGCATATTAAGGCTTAAATCAATGATCTTAGGGAGGCAGGACCGCTACTCGTCCCCTGTCGCCGCCGCTGATCGCAGATGCATAGATTCAGCTTCAAAAAAATTACAGGGTGAAGAGACAGGGAAGGTCGTATGTTTCACCTTCATTACAAGTATAAGGGCATCTCCAACGCGGATCACCAAATGTCTGCGGACACGTCAGGACATTTCCGTGGACGTCCAACCGGGCGATGACCAAGCAAGTCACCAAAGCGGACAACGAACCTTAAACTAGTTAAATATAATTTGTACAGCGCAAAAGATTGCTGAATTAAAACTAAAAACTAAAAAAAAGCCTACTCCTCCCGGTGGGAGGTGAGATCGACCAATACTGTGCCAGAGCCGCCGACGTGTGCCTCTTTGGCATCGTTGTCTGAGGCCTCAAGCTCCTCAAAGCCATGCGTTGTTGATGCGGAGTTGGTGGCGCTCCTGGTCGATGGGGCGGTGACTCTTCACGAACGCAAGCACCGTCCGTTTCTCGTCGAGGACGCCCGGACTCGCGAGGAGTTCTGCCACGGTGGTAGCATCCGCGCGCTCTGCCTCGAGTTGAGCCACCGCCACGCGGTGCTCCTCCAAGAGCGCGAGGTTAAACTGCTGCTCCACCTGCAGCATGGTGGACTCGGATGCCGCGGGAGGCGCAACGTCAACGGCCATTGCATCGTCCTCTGCAACCTCCGCCATGGCCATGGGATTGCCCTCCTCCTTCGAGCTTTGATCCGGAGAGCTCGGAGGTTGGCCCGCCTTACGGCGGATCTGACATCGGGAGTCAGCGGCGCAGACCTCCACCGCAATTTTAGCGAGACGCGTCGGCGTCAGCTGCACCATGGCGACGTCGGACGTGAACAATGGGCTCGGACAGCGGATGCGAACTAGGGGCTCTAACGGTGGGAAGATGGGCTCGGAGGTGCGGTATTGGGGGGTGGCCGGCCAGCTTTAAATAGCCGGGGCAGGCGGGCCTACGAAGGTTCAATGTCAGAGTAGGCTTCTCGAGCGGCGCGCCAGCGACACTACAAGAAATACGTCAACTTGCGACCATCACTATTGGTCACTGAATGGTCATTGTTTTCCATTTGCGACCTTTTTGTGTCCAAAAACAGATGGTCAAAAGCTGGCCGTCATAAACTGAAATTAATGACCTTCTTCGGGATAAGGTCGTAGACATTTACGACCAAAACAAAAGGTCGTTGAACCAATGACCTTTTGTTTTGGTCACTGGCTGTCTGCCCAGGCCACGTCGGATCCGACGTGTCAATCTGACGTGGCAAAATTGCGACCAATTGAAAAGGTCGTTGATAAGATTCAGCCCGGTCCAATTCGACGCTTTACATGGGCCGAGCCCAACAATTCAGCCTTTTATATATTTTTTCCCTATTAATTTTGATCAGCTACATGGGCCAGGCCCAACATTATAGCTTTTTATTTTTTGGCCGTTTTCATTTCGGCCTTTATATTTTCTAGGCCATGGCCTTTTGCGGACCATTTCTTATTTGGGTCTCTTGTATTTTTCTTTTGGGCCTAGGCCTTTTACATTCTATTTCCTTAATTTTCAGCCTTTTTCCTGTGAATATTATTTGGGCCACATCCTTTTTAGATGCAAATACTATTAGGTCCCACTTGTCAGGTACATCCTAGGTTTCAATTTCCATAATTTGAAGCAATATTTCATTGAGAACAGTTAACAGATGGAAATTATCAATACACATGCCAATTTTGGCTAGTAGCACAATCTTTACATAGTACATTTCACCCAGATACTATCACAACATATAACTAGCTCTACAAGTATACTTCTGCTTTCTTCACTTTCAGGTTGGAGCTCTTGTTTGTAGAGGCTGAACAAAGGCATCTAACAATAAACAAAAGGAGTTAGAAACAGAATAAAAACAAACATACAAAGCAGCTAGGCACTGAATCATGAAGCATATGTACATGTAACAGTAACAACCACAAGGACCACGCAACACAAGAGACAAGAAAGCACAGTTGTAGCATGAATACCAACACGGACAGAATGGTTCTAGATGTTGAACGCAAAAAATGATTCAATCTCAGATGGTTCATTGAGCATGCACAAATGACTTAAGATAACAAGACATATGTTCTACACTAATTTTACACAAATCATTATCAATTACAACAGACTCAAAACAAAATACCATAGCTTCTAAATCACATAGGGAATCGACACAATAATACTCCCTTCATCCCAAAATAAGCATCTCAAAACCAAGTAACAGAGAAAAAAATGGGATAGACCGAAGACTTATCTAACTGGAGAAGATATCGTTGTTGCGGTTGTAGCACAGTGACCTCATGACTAAGAATGTGGTACCATGGCCAGGGTTGATACGCTCCAACGAGGTAAGCATCATGGCTTCATCAGGTCTGCGAGAACAACCAATCAAAATTTGGATCAGCAAGCATGGAGTGTTATCAATGTTGGAGCATTAAACTGGCAATGAACAGTTCTACTTCTAAATAGAACCATCATGTTCAACCAACAACAAATGTATGGAAAATCACAATGTATAATTACCAATATAAACAAGCCATATAAAAATGCCAAGTTACAGAAACTGCATCACAAATATGATTTGCATACACCAACAACAGTAGTACAAAGGTGTTCGAGTGTAACATGTGAACAGACATATTCTACGAAACTAGTCAAGTTGAGGGAACCACAACTAGTAGATATGACAATAACAGTAGTACCAATTGTAGTAGTAAGTATACAGTTCTCTAAAATGAGTAGGTAACAAAGCCTCAAAGTATGCAGTGGACAAACTGGCAATCTATTAGTCCAGTATTTGATATACATGTCGCAGCAACTGCATTATGCAAACAATAAAGTACCAATACATTCTCACCATATATAGAACTCTTTAAAATAGACATTTACACTGAAGTATAAATTGAAGAGTTTATGAAATTAAAGAAGGGAAATGCTTTCTTTAAGGCAGCATCTTATCCAGTCCCAAGGGCACCTACAATTACGATAGTTATTAAATCCTGAACCAAGAGAAACAAATCTATCGCTAGATGCTACTCAGAATAAGAAATAAAAATTAGATTAATGCAATGAGACTCTGTGTGCTATCATCAGGATAGGATAAATGGTTTATCAAAACTTATTTTCAACATAATCATCCTCATATAGTTAAGTATCACAAAGAGGCATCTATAAAGCAATACCAAGCAAATTATGCATTCAAACTGATTATTATTAGGATTTAGGAGTGCTAATACAGGAGCCAGAAGACAAATTTGCGAGTGGGTTTTAGTAGCTGAAGCTTAGAAGTTAACCACTTAGTCCACTAACTAAACTAAGGACCAATTCAATCAGCAGCAGGTATATAGCTACCAAACCATTTACTAAACAACAGCAACACTTGAACCATAACATGTCCAGCAAGGAAACAAAACATGGGACAAATATTGATAGCAACAAAACATGTCCAGGAAGGCCATCCAACGGTTTCAGCCACATCCTAATAAATATGCAGCATTCTAATACTAATTTTGTCATTGTGCTGCGAACTCAAGATACATAACAGAAACTTGGAAGAAATAGAGCATCGGTAACTTGGAAGAAAAAAAGGCTTATTGGGTGGGAGAGACCTTGTGCGGGGTGGACGACGTCGTCATCGAGTTCCAGATCGATGTCCTCCTCGTCCATGGAGGGACGGCACCTGTTGCGTCCAAACCGAAGAAAAAAATAAGCAAGGGGCCCATTCCCGGTACACAGTTGCATCATTTTCTGTGTTGATCCCGAACTTCAAATAGCCTGCGGCGGTTAGGATAAGCGGCAGATTAGTACTGAACAGGTAGTAGAGATACAACACATGAACATTTGCCTATATCAGTTATATATATTTGTCACAATGCAGCAACTAAATTGGTTGATACATTCATCAGAGATTATACTCATTTGGGTTGTACAACAAGTAATACGGTTGAGATACTGCAGGAGGGGATATTCTGCATACATATCGCATAAAGGCAGGGAAATCCAATCGAAATTTGCTATACACTAATTTGTGGTGTTTACGTGAGCAAGAGACAATTGCATAGTTTTGAAGTAATGGACTGGTGTTGCTGCAGAAATCGTAAAAGAAGAGAGCTGAATCAGAGACCTTGCACTCGATGTTGTACCATCTGCGAGTTGATGGAATTAGACGCAGTCGATGAAGACCTTGTTGTCGAGACCATCTGCGAGTGCGAGAGGGCCCAAGTCGCGGCTGTTGGTGGCCCTGCTGACTCCGGCGAGCCATCTCTCCACATTGCGTCGGAGGAGCAGCTGGGCATCTCTCCTCACGTCGGAGGAGCCAACGCCAGGCACTGAGGTGACCATGCCAGAGAAGAGAAGATGTCACCGATGGGAGCACCGACCGGCTGCTGGTCGCGGGAACCGCACCAGCCCAGAACCCCGCGGGTCTGGTCCAGCGAGGGGAGAGAGGCCGTGTCCACCAGATCGAGGTCGTGGGTACGGCTGCGAATCCGCTGCGGCCGCCTCGCCTGCCCGAGCTTGACAGAGCCCTAGACGACGCCGACGCCGACGGCGGAGACCGTGGCCACCTGCAACATGAATCGGAGGTCGGTCGGTCAGATCTGATCCGTGAGGCCGCGGACGAATCATGAATCGGAGGAGAGGGGTGCGTGGGTCGCTTACGAGGGCGAGGGTGCTCTTGCCGGAGTAGGGTCGCGGGGTGAATGGCATGGCTGCGACGGCGGCGGGATCCGGACGACGAGGGTTCGGCGCTGCGACGGCGAAGTCGAGGACCTGCGACCGACTAGGGCTTCTCTTCTGTCTGCGCCGGCCAGTCGAGGTGGAGCAGAGAGCCCCGCGGGCGAGGGAGGCAGAGGAGCATCGGAGGAGGACCTCGGGCTTCTCTTCTGTCATGCGCGGGCGTGGAGTGGTGGCGATGCGAGAGCCCCGCGGGCGGCGAGGTTGGTCGAGGACGAGGAAGACGAGGGGAGAGTGAGGGCAGCGGCGGAGGTGGGTGGCGGCGAGGTTCTGAGGGGTGGGTGGCGGCGATGAGGGGGATGAGGGGGATCTGCATCGGGAGAGAGGGGAGAGGATCTGAGGGGGTAGGGAGAGAAAGAAAGAAAGAAAGGAGGCGGGGGGGGGGGGTGGATGGAAGATGACTAGGGTTTCGGCTCAGGTGGGGTTTGGTGGAGGAGGCGAGGAGGTGAGGGCTGCCGTTGGATTCGAGAAGATCCAACGGCGTTCATGCATGATCCGCGTGTGTTGTGTGTGGACCAATCAAAATGCAATACATCGTACAACATTATGATCATCTAAATTCGTCGTAATATATTTTAAAACAAGATGTTAAAGAAAAACGTTCTAATTTGACCGGATGATTTTACGTTTCTCTAAGCCGCCTCGAAGGGGTGACACGTGTTCCCATGGGACCGCTACACCGCCCGTCCCTGTAACCTTATCTTCTCCCTGAGTCGTCTTCATCCTCTAGATGTGCCCGATCTCCTCTCTTTCTCCCAACTCCCCTGCAGGCTAGCTTTCTTCTCTCCCCGAGCGACTCACCCTCTGTTTGTGAAGGACCTACCATATATTTGTTGCAAAATTGGACCAAATCATTTCTAGGTACATAAGTATATATTTAATCGGAGAAACACCAAAAGTTTTCCAAGATCCAACCACTAGCTAGGAACGATCATGCCCGCCGTTTTGACCGCATTTTGAAACGGGCATAAAAAATAAAAAAAAATCAAAAAATTGGAAAATCTTCGCATTGTGTCATTATATATGACCAAGTTACCAGAAAAAAAAATAAACTTGTAATACGATAATTATTTTAAAAATATGTTCTCAGAAACGAGCTATCATTTGTGGAGATCAATGGCTTTCAAGCCAAATGATCAATCTTATGGCCACATTCATGGCATAGTTTGTTCAAATAATCTCATATTGTGCACAAGGGTGCATATTGTAATGGCAAACAATGTTGCCTAAGGAAGTTTTCATTTTCTTTGGACGAAAAAATCATTTTTCATTTTTCGACTGCCCAAAATGAGTTTTTTTGTGAAGAACCTACCAAATAATTGTTGCAAAATTGGACAAAATCAATTTTCTAAAATACTAGGCCATATTTGATGCACAATTGAACAAATGGTTAGGTGTCAAAAGTTTTTATCCACCTCTCGTGAAAAAGACAATATTCTGCCGTTTCAGTTGGAAGCGGGTCAAATTTGAATTGCACCTGCCTCATAGTTTGCTCTTTATTTTTCCCAAAAATCATTTTTAGGTACAAAAGTATCTATTTAATCAGAGAAACACCAAAAGTTTTCCAAGATTCAACCACTAGCTAGGAACGGTCATGCCTGCCGTTTTGATCGCATTTTGAAACATGCATGAAAAATTCAAAAAAAATCAAAAAATTGAAAAACCTTCGCATTGTGTCATTATATGTGACCAAGTTACCAGAAAAAATAATAAACTTGTAATAAGGCAAGGCTTTAAAAAAAGTCTTATTAGAAATGAGTTATCATGTGTGAATATGCATGGCTTTCGAGCCAAATGATCAATCTTATGCCCACATTCATGACATAATTTGTTCAAATGATCTCATATCATGCACAAGGGTGCAATTTGGAATGGCAAAAAATGTTGCCTAAGAAAGTTTTCATTTTCTTTGGACGAAAAATACATTTTTCATTTTTCGAGTGCCAAAAATGAGTTTTTTTGTGAAGAACCTACCAAATAATTGTTGCAAAATTGGACCAAATCAATTTTCTAAAATACTAGGCCATATTTGATGCACAATTGAATAAATGGTTGGGTGTCAAAAGCTTTTATCCACCTCTCGTGAAAAAGACAAATTTCTGCCGATTCAGGTGGAAGCGGGGCAAATTTGAACTGCAGCTGCCTCATAGTTTGCTCTTTATTTTTTCCAAAAATCATTTTTAGGTACAAAAGTATCTATTTAATCAGAGAAACACCAAAATTTTTCCAAGATTCAACCACTAGCTAGGAACGGTCATGCTCGCCGTTTTGACCGCATTTTGAAACGGACACGAAAAATTCAAACAAAATCAAAAAATTGGAAAACCTACGCATTGTGTCATTATATGTGACCAAGTTACCAGAAAAAATAATAAACATGTAATAAGGCAATGCTTTAAAAAAAATGTTATTAGAAATGAGCTATCATGTGTGAAGATGCATGGCTTGCAAGCCAAATGATCAATCTTATGGCCACATTCATGATATAGTTTCTTCAAAGGATCTCATATCGTGCACAAGGGTGCATCTTGGAATGGCAAAAAATGTTGCCTAAGGAAGTTTTCATTTTCTTTGGACGAAAAATACATTTTTCATTTTTCGAGTGCCCAAAATGAGTTTTTTTGTTAAGAACCTACCAAATAATTGTTGCAAAATTGGACCAAATCAATTTTCTAAAATACTAGGCCATATTTGATGCACAATGGAATAAATGGTTGGGTGTCAAAAGCTTTTTTCCACCTCTCGTGAAAAAGACAAATTTCTGCCGATTCAGGTGGAAGCGGGTCAAATTTGAACTGCAGCTGCCTCATAGTTTGCTTTTTATTCTTCCCAAAAATCATTTTTAGATACAAAAGTATCTATTTAATCAGAGAAACACCAAAAAAATTTCAAGATTCAACCACTAGCTAGGAACGGTCATGCCTGCCGTTTTGACCGCATTTTGAAACGGGCATGAAAAATTCAAAAAAATCAAAAAATTAGAAAACCTTCGCATTGTGTCATTATATGTGGCCAAGTTAACAGGAAAAATAATAAACTTGTAATACGATAATTATTTTAAAAAAATGTTCTCAGAAACGAGCTATCATGTGTGAAGATCAATGGCTTTCAAGCCAAATGATCAATCTTATGGCCACACTCATGGTATAGTTTGTTCAAATGATCTCATATTGTGCACAAGGGTGCATATTGTAATGGCAAACAATGTTGCCTAAGGAAGTTTTCATTTTCTTTGCACGAAAAAATTATTTTCTATTTTTTGAGTGCCCAAAATGAGGTCTTTTTTGAAGAACCTACCAAATAATTATTGCAAAATTGGACCAAATAAATTTTCTAAAATACTAGGTCATATTTAATGCATAATTGACCAAATGGTTGGGTGTCAAAAACTTTCATCCACCTCTTATGAAAAAGACAAATTTCTGCCGATTTAGTTGGAAGCGGGTCAAATTTGAACTGCGGCTGCCTCATAGTTTGCTATTTATTTTTCCCAAAAATCATTTTTAGGTACAAAAGTATCTATTTAATCAGAGAAACAGCAAAAGTTTTCCAAGATTCAACCGCTAGCTAGAAACGGTCATGCTCGCCGTTTTGACCGCATTTTGAAACAGGCATGCAAAATAAAAAAAAACAAATAATTGGAAAACCTTCGCATTGTGTCATCATATGTGGCAAAGTTACTAGGAAAAATAATAAACTTGTAATACGATAATTATTTTAAAAAAATGTTCTCAGAAACGAGCTATCATGTGTGAAGATGCATGGCTTTCAAGCCAAATGATCAATCTTATGGCCACATTCATGGCATAGTTTATTCAAATGATCTCATATTGTGCACAAAAGTGCATCTTGGGATGGCAAACAATGTTGCCTAAGGAAGTTTTCATTTTCTTTAGACGAAAAATTCATTTCTATTTTTCGAGTGCTCAAAATGAGTTTTTTTGTGTGAAGGATCTACCATATATTTGTTGCAAAATGGGACCAGTCATTTTTATAATATATTAGGCCATATTTAATGTATAATTGACAAAATGGTTGGTCGTCAAAAGTATTTATACACCTCTGGTGAAAAAGACAAATTTCCGTTGATTCAGTTGGAAGCGGGTCAAATTTGAACTGCAGCTGCCTCATAGTTTACTTTTTATTTTTTCCAAAAATCATTTATAGGCACATAAGTATCTATTTAATCGGAAATACATGGTTTGGTGGCGATACGTTGAGGTTTGAATGGTGGCCGAGGGCCGCAACTCCAGAGCGCGTAAACTCGCATGCCCGCCGCATGGTCACCGCATGACCGTGGTGTTGCCACGCGTTCCGGGCGTCCTAGGAATGTCTAGTGGGTTGGGCACTCCCCCGATAGGTGTCAGGAAGAAGAAGGCAATAGAAGAATCTCACGAGAAGACTGAACTGAGCTCAAACATGAATTAGCACCCAAGTGTTTGATTAGTGGTGGGGAAAATGCACATGGCCAATGGGCCTAAGTTTTGGCCGAGGATGATCATCTATTAAGGACACTATCTTGGAAAATTTCTAGCTCAAATGGAGGAGCCTAGGTGTCACTTGCTTTGCAACGTACCACACTGGACAAAAATATGAATGTTGAAGCTAGACTCAAATGAATGAATGGATTGATCTGAAATTTGGAGGAGGATGATAATTTGGGCATATGAAGGCACTTTAAAATTTTCCTACCATTTGGACAAATAAAAATGGTACTTCTTTCACAGTGCTCTTCACTGAACAGAAAATTGGGAAAAATGCTGAGGGAAATTTGCTAGAATAAATGAGCTAAAATTTGGGGGAGGGAGGTTCTATGGGTAGGGTCATGTCGTGGTAAATTTTCAGCAATTATAAATTAACATAAAATATAGTTGCTTCACAAACTGAAAATATCACCAGAAACAAAGATTGGATGCTGAGCTCACATGTGTTGTTAGATGGGCCTCAAATTTTGTGGAGAGCTATGATTTGCGAATATAGAAGATGTGGCAAAAATTCAGCTCATTAGGATATGCCTAGCTAGTACTTCCTTCACAACAGTTCGAGCTGAACAAAAACTTCGGAAATTTGCCGAGGAAGATTTACCAGGCAAATGGAGTTGAATATTGTCATGATGCAATGATTTGGATAGTAAAGAATGCCCAATTTTTTTTGGGAATTTTGGGAATGACAGAAATATAGGTTGCTTCACAACCTAGGGCAAAAATTGACACATGGACATGACACATAAGCAAAACTGATGAGGTGGCGCCTAGTCATAGCAATCCACCACAATTTACAAGGTTATGACCATCTATATTAGTCGTGATCAGCTAGAAATAAGGCAGCGGACCAGTGCTGTCTGCTTTATGACCATTTCGTGTAAGGAAATTACGACCTTTCTGACCAAAATGGTCGTTATAGTTTAGGGTTTGGAGCCCCCCAAACAACTTTTGACCAGTTGGTCTCAAATGGTCGTAGATTTATGACCAATTCTTCCAGGGTCACTGACAGAAGGTCACAAGTTGACATATTTCTTGTAGTGCGAGAACGCGGATAGGCGGATGGCCGGTCAAACGGTATGAATGCGCAGATGGTTCTAGAGCTGGCTGGAAAGGGTTTTTGGGGTGGGACTAAGGTGTCGGAGTCTGTCGTGGATGTCCGGACTCCTCGAGAGCTCCCCTTGATTTGAGGCCAGGCTGTGGGATTTCGGACGTCCGGACCGGTCCGACCTATTAATTTTAGGGATCTTCATTGGATAGCTAAAAGTGTCAGGACCGGATATTTGCGGGCATTTTGATGATCCTCGTTGGAGATGCCCTAAAGACCCACTTCATGGTGAATATTCAGTGAATACTGTGTGCTTCCTCATCTCCCCACTCCATCCTCCTAAAACACCTCTAGCAGTACACTCTTCAGTCTGGACAGACTTCTAACAAATGCATCGTTATCCTAACAACATGCCCTTTTGTCTCACACCCTTCCGGTCACCCCACTCTCATCATATCGGTTTTGCTAATCGCTACCACTGAACGATGTGTAAAACCCCCACCATCTGGGTACATCCTCTCTCATCGCTGTTTAGTGTGGCTGCCTCTCCCTGTTGCTGCAGCAGCAAAGATACTGAGTTATATATTTCCAAAAACCTTTGTCTACACGGAGTGAATTTCAGAAAACCACCATATTGGCGTCTAGGTTTGCAAAAAACACCGGTTTACGAATTTTTGCCAAAAATCACTGATTCCCGGACTAATCTTTTGCAGAAAACACTAGTTGGCGGCTTTGACCCATTTGATAACGATTATGACAGATGGAGCCCATCATTTGCTGACGTGGCGTAACGGTTCAATATGAACGTCGTTAGACGGGGTCTTTTTGCCAAAAACTCCTCCACTCTGTGAAAAAAAATCTCCCAAAAAAATTCCCTCCCTCCCGGCGCGACCCCGGCCACCCAGCGCCGCCACCTCCCTCCCGGCTCTGACCCCGGCCCTGCCCCTTGCCTGGGCATGCACAGGACGCCGTCGAACTAGTCGTGCCCCCGCGCTCCTATGCCGGATCCAGGGCGCGAGCCACCAGATGATGCGGGAGTGGCAGCTGTCCGCGGCCATGACAGTGGCCTCCGCCGGAGTGGATCGAGGTCGCGCTGCTGCATTAATCAATGCTTAGTACTAGTACGAGTCCATGGCTGGACTGTCAAAGTTCGGGCGTGGATTTGGATTGGATTTGGGCGGCCGTGAGCGACGCATGCCATTTTAGAGAGAGAAAGAGGAGAGGAAGGAGAACCGGCCATGGTGGAGCACTGCGTCCGCCACCGAGCGCATGACCCAGCCCCCACTGCCGTGGCCCCTCGTCGCCGTCGACCCCAACCACTCGGCTCCCGGCGACCAGCGGTGCCGCCCTGACCCTCATCGACGGCTACCCCATCCATCTGCGGTCAGCAGCAAGCCAGCAGCGCAGCTGCGCACATGACCCAGCCGCTGCCGCCTCCTGTGGTGCCCGTCCCACCACCGCCTGATGCGGAAGCGTCACCACCGGCCGACGGCCACGCGCCACCCCCTTCCCCCTCCGGGGGCGGTGGCCATGGCCGGCGCCATGACCGCCAAAGCGTCGTGCTGCAATTCTGCGCACACCTTGGGCACGAGCTGATTGCGTTTTGGATTGTTGCCTGAAGGGTGTCTATTCAAAAATACCAGGGACTATTTGGTAAATTAATATCACAACTTGTCTAACGCCGTCTGGGCCCAACAGTTACGCCACATCAGCTTTGCAGGACCCACATGTCATAATCAAGATTAAAATGTCCAAAGAGACCGATCAGTGTTTTTTGCAAAAGATTAGGCCGAGAATCAGTGGTTTCGGGCAAAAAATCGTAAACCGGTGTTTTCCGCAAACCTAGGCGCCAATGTGGTGGTTTTCTGCAATTCACTCTGTTACATGCTAATATGCATTTAAAGCAAACAGCGGAATAGTTATTCAAACTGCGACTTTATGCATGCTGTGCCTAATATAACACGGTTGACTTAACCCTATTCCTTATCTAGTACTTACATACTACCTGCTAACCTGATGTGGTGCAAGAGTGTGTTGGCAAGGGCTAACTGCATTCAGGAAGTTGCGATATGGGCTTTCTTTCCGTTTTCCACAGCAAGTTATCTGGAGTAGCATTCATCAACATCCATAATTCTACATTGATTTCCCTTTCCTATCATGGGTTACGTTTTGTTCTTTTTGCTGTACCTGGATGGAGGCTATTTCTCCTGACGAGTAACCTATAGATTTGAGGCACTGTGCTCCTCTTGTAACTTGATTGGTTAAAATATACCAAGTCTAAAAAGCACAAAGTGACTTGAGATAAGGTTAAATTAGGGGCAGTTTGGAAGGATCACATGATTTACACGTAGATGTCTACAAGTTCATCACTGAAGGTCTAGTAAAATGGTCAGAGCTTGTGGCAAACAATTTATGTGTATATTAGAAACGAGAAGTTGGAACCATTGGTGCATACTTTCTTGACATCTTAAGAGAAGTTCGTAGGATAGCTTTGGTCTTTGCAGATAAGCATGACTAGAAATTGAGAACACCGCCCATGAGCACTAACAGACTGTTGATTATCCTACTGAGGTGATCCTGCTGATCTGCATGATGTCTGTCAATGCTGTTGCCTGAATATTATTTCAAAAATCTTCTCACTGTTTTATGATCTTGGGCATTACCTCATCTACATTCCCTAGTCCAACTGCCGCAACATTGGATCCTTGGTCATCCTACGGCCGGGCTCATCTAAAGCAAACGAAGTCCTTCAGTTCAGGTGGTTATTATGTATGTGACAAAGATATTTGCTAACAGATCCATATTCATGAAACATCCCTCGTGCTTCATTATTAGGGCACTCTGAATTATGTCTAGTAGCTTTACTAAAGTAGTTGTTATTTTCATAATACATTGATACACAAGATCTCAGATGTAACTGGCTTTGATACAACAGAAAACAGTAGCCATTATGCTTGTAACTGTCAGCAACGTGTGAAACTAACATACATTTTCATGGAGGAAGCAGCACTCACCATGGTTTGTATGATGATGCTTCGTTGCACACCATATATAACTTAATTGTTGTGCCAGAATTGCTTTGTTGTCGACTAATCAGTCATTTAACAGGTGCTTTACCCACTAGGATTGCTGCTGATGACCCAAGTAGCTCTTATTTGACAAATCACCCTCCAGTTTGCTGTGCTGTATGGCTGATTCTGATGCACTCAGTGGAACAATGAAGAATAATGATTCTCGTTTTCCCTTCCTCTCTTAGTATTCGCTGCAGTCCTTATCGTTTCTGTTGCCGTATAGTTAATTTCAAGTTGCAACAGCTATATAATATGGTACTTACCAAGTTGCAACTGATTCTCCTTGGATCTGTCCATGCCAAAACAGTGCGGAGCACAGCTAAAAAAAAAGAGCGCGGAGCAGTTTCACTATCCGTCGGGCAAATTACATTCAATAACTTATCCAGCGTGTACTTTCCTGCAGTTATGATGAGTGGTGTTTCCGTAAACTTGCAGGAATTGCAGTAAAAATTTGTTGTTCTCTTTCAGTGGCTTAGTTACTGAGTTTACGCAATTAGTCCAGAGGAATTTCCCAAGTCACTGGAAACTTGAGTACTCAGTACCTCTGCAGGAAGTGAGTGAGTAGTCCCTAGCGTGTATTTTGCATTGATCAATGCTTGACTCATGTCTCATGAACCCACTCGTAAAAGTCAAATATATAGACCTCATTACGATCAGACTCAGAATGTTCAAAACCACCCAGGATGACCTTAGAGCTGGTTTGAAAGGATGCAACTACACAAATGCCTCGGTACTGTATTTTCAAATCGAACCAGACAAAGTCTCATTCCATTTTATACAGTTCCGATCTCCTTGCTTGCATATGTACTACAGTACTTCCTTGTAGAATTATTAGGCAGACAAGACATGGTGCTCCGTATGGCCCTCTGATTCCCAGAAAACGCACCGAGATCAGATGCAGCCCACTTGCCACAAGCAAAGGAATTTCCAATTGTGCACCTTGTGCATTTCGGCAGGAAGCATTTGTCTCTATTGGCTGGTAAGGACAAAAAGGTCAGCCTGCCGTACCAAATAAAATAATTCACGCCATATTGTTGCAGCCTTAAACCTTAACGAGCCTATAAATACTTGAGCACAACCCCGGCTTATGATTCTACCTGGGGCAAATCACATAGCAGCAAGCAATACAGACCTACTACGAAACTATATATATTGATCCACGTTTTTGCAGTTGCAGGATTCTGAAGAAAAATTTCAGCCAGATTACCAAGAGTGAACATGTACTATTCAAGAAGGACACTGCCTCACACTCCATTCTCTGGGGGGCAACCCTTCGGTCCAAGCCAGCCAGTGCCTGGAACCACGGTCACTGATGGCGGTGCTCCTGGAAGCAACTTCGATGCGAACGTCGTCATGATCCTTGCCGTTCTTCTCTGTGCGTTGATCTGCGCGCTCGGGCTCAACTCGATAGTCCGGTGCGCGCTGCGTTGCTCGAGCCGGGTGGTCGCCGATGCAGAGCCAAGCCGGGTCACACGGCTGGCTAAGGGTGGGCTGAGGAGGAAGGCCGTCCGAGCCTTGCCGATCATGGTCTACTCCGCTGGGCTGAAGCTCAATACTGCCTGCCCAATGTGCACTATTTGCCTCTCGGATTTTGAGGCCGGGGAGCATGTGAAGGTCCTCCCCAAGTGCAACCATGGTTTCCATGTCAGATGCATTGACCGGTGGCTCCTGGCGCGCTCCACGTGCCCGACATGCCGGCAGTCCTTGTTCGCGGAGCCGCAGAAGGCGTCCGAGGCGAGCCAGGCCGACCCGGCACGAGTCCACTCTGTCCTTGTGCCACTCAGACCTGAAGGTTTGATCACTGCGTACTGTTTTTAGAGCCATTAGTTGCTTCCAGTTGTTGCATGAAAGATGACAGAGTGAGGTATAAAACAATAGTGTATGGGGAATAGAGAGGAGATTGGCGGAATTGTTGATTGTATTGATTGAGCCTCGTGGGCATATATATAGGAGTACATGATCTTTTTGGACTACAAGATAAGGTAGAAACTAATCCTACGCTATCCTATGTTTCCTAAATAATCACTATACTCAACATCCCCCGCAGTCACAACGGTAGCAACGCAGACGGTGAGACTAGAGAAGAATCCGAAGGTTGCAAGCCGACGGGCATCCCCCCACAGTTGTGAAAACCGACGAGGTTGCTCAACCAAGGCGGTAGCCCTTTGTGCCGATGTCGAGGTAGCCGAGAGCGTAGGGTGGCGTAGCCGTGGTCGAGGTAGCCGTGCGAGAGACGCCGTGGTCGAGGTCGAGTCGGGGTGGCCGGGGAGCCGCGGGCGCAAGGCGCCCTGTAGTCAGGGGCGCATTGGTGCGCTAGGAAGATGACGGTGTTGACGAGGCGCCGCACCGGGTTGCCAAGACTGGAAACATGTCGTGGACGAAGGCACGCATCGGTGTTGCCAGCATCGGGCATGTGTAGACGGGAAGAAGTCGGTGTTGACGAGGCGCCGCAACGGGTTTGCCAAGCCCGGGAACACGTCGTGGACAAAGGCACGCGTCGGTGTTGCCAGCACCAGGCATGCGTAGACGGGGACCAGCACGAGCTGTACGCCATGTCGGAGGGACCAGCCGAGGAGGACTCGACGACGGTTGTGGCGCCAATCGGCGTGGGTTAGGAGATGCCGATGTTGCCCGCGGTTGTTGAAGTAGATGAAGTGGTCGGGGAAAATGACGGCGACGCTGGTGCTGAACGAAGACGAAGAGGTGGTCGGCGGAACCAGAGGCAGCCCTCGGAGGGGGGGGGGGGGGGAGGCACGTCGGTCGCCGAGAGGAGCGCGGCGGCAATGCTTGAAGCAAGCGAGGAAGAACCCAACAGCGTGACGAAGACCGTGCGTGGACGGTGGTGTTCCCGCGCCTAGGGAGGCGGCGCGGCGCATACCACATAGAAGTCGACTTGCGAGACGGCGGAGTGAACCGCGTGCTGCAACGCTACAGCCCGAAGGGGCGACGCAGTGGCAGCGCACGGGTTGGGGCGATGGCGGGGAAGATATCAGGGCAGCGGCATGGACCGCGTGCTGCGGCGCTACGACCCGAAGGGGCGAAGCAGCGGCAGCGCGCGTGTCGGTGCAACCGCGGGGACGGCCTCGAGGCGGCGGTGTGGACCACGTGCCGCGGCGCTACGGCCCGAAGGGGCAACGCAGCGGCAGCGCGTGAGTCGGTGCAGCCTCGGGCAGAACCACGGGGCGGCGGCGCTGCGGCCATACGGGGTGACACAACGGCAGCCCATTGCTAGATCGGTGGAGGGGCGTGCTGAACTCGGGGACGATCTTCACGGGACCTGCGGAGGTGCACGCAACCGACTGGTCAGGTCGGTCGCGCGGCGCGGATGGAGCGGATCGCGGGCGGACGGGTGATCAATCCGATTGCGCGCGAGGTCGGGGACGCTGCTCGGTGATGAGGTCGACGTCGCGGACGATGAAGGCAGGGTGGTGTAGGAGTCCGAGCAAACCAAGGCGACGATGGCCGGTGGGGAACGACGTGCAGACGAGCGCGTCCAGCGCCGGCGCCCGAGCGGCTAAGCCCGAGTGGCCCACGCAGCACCGGCGCCCGAGCGGCCAGGCCCGATCGGCCAACACAGCGCTGTGCGTGAGGCGGCCGTTCGTACGTGGTGGAGGCGGGAGGTGATGGATAGGTCACGATCGGAGCAGGGCGGCGAGGGGTAGGCAGACGCGCGGATGACGGCCGCTATGGGCCGCCACATCGCGCGAGACCGCCGTGTCGGAGAAGAGGCCGCGTGGTCGCGCCGGTGCTGGAGTAGAGGCGCAAGGGTCGATGGGCGGCGGCGGGGCGACGCAAACGGATGTTAGATCGGAAAATCAAAAAAGAAAACGTCGATCAAAACGACCGGCGAGAGAGAGGAAAATCCGGATCAAAAGATCGGGAAAAAGACTCTCTAGGGCAGCCGATCAACACGAACGGCGGACGAACCCTAGGTACGGGCGGCGCGGCCCCCGTGGAGATCATGGAGCTCGACCTCCCCGCGGCGGCGTAATGCGGAAGCGGCGGAGGCTAGAGTTTTGGATCGGGGTTAGGCTGATACCATGTAAGAGGAATAGAGAGGAAATTGATGGAATTGTTGATTGTATTGCTTGAGCCTCATGCATGATCTTCTTAAAGTACATGACAACGTAGAAATAAATCTTACGCCATCCTATGTTTCATAGATAATCACTATACTCAACAAATAGAAGATTGTGTTGTTGACTCGGTGTTGCCACCATAAACTGGCTTGGAGTCCTGTTACTCCTATACATTGTGTAGTCCCTAGTACTAGAAGAAACTGTGTTGATGTCAATTATTGCTGGAGATTGTCATGGAAAATAGGTGCGATGGATCACATTTGAATGCCACTTTGAAAAGGTAAAAAAGAAGAAGATGAAGATTGCAGGTCTAATCATATGGCAGTGCCGCACCACCAGTCCAGCATTATGGTGGAGTGGTTGCTAAGGTTCAAGTTTCAGTGGAGGCAGCATATTCTCGAGCCATTACCAAGAGATCAGGGCCTTAGTGATCAGTTTTATGCCCCCATAATTGACGTCTGGGTCCACACCCGGCTATAGGCATGGCCACTTCGGCTATATGTGTCATCTGCTGCTCGTCTACATGGGATCACGAGGTGATGGGCCAATGTCATGTGTCGCATTGCTATTGCTTAACTATTTTTTCTTCTATTCCTCTAAGGCCGGTGCATTTCAGTGAGAATTCGCTAACTTGGCTGTGGTTTACAGGAACATTGGGTTGTGCCCACTGAAAACGAAAACCGCCTGGATGCCCACTCAATGGAAAGGTGAGATCTTTCTACAGCTTATGCGGTTCCGTTGGACCAGACACTTCAATGTCACAATGATTAACAGTTATGAATGCTGAGTAAAGAGGCAATTTTCTGATTAAATTAATCCAGGAAATAATCAGGATCATGGTATTGACAAAATTATTGACATACTGATTACGAACCAGACTAGCATGTACTACGCATATAGTAGAAACATCTACGCACATAGCTAGTACAGCTAAGACAGAAATAAACAGGAGAGTGATAAACATGTTATACCCTCCGATCGGCCAGGCAGAGGCCGCGGCGGCGGCGGCAGTAGCAGCGTCATCGGTGGCCTTCTTCTCGGTGGCAGCACGGTTGGCTTCGTTGGCGGTGGACATGGTGACGATGAAGACGACGCGGACGTGGACGAATGGCGAACAGTCGTGTAGGAGACGCTTCCCAAAAACCTAATCGCCCCTCTCCCGTACAGGATCCAGAGATGCGGGGTTTCGGAGGCCTGCTCGCCCGTCAACCATGTACGTGGTGGAGGGATTGGATCACCGGCGGCAGCAACAGCAAAAGGAACGACGGCGTGGGAGGCAGAGATGCGATCTGATTCGCGTGACGGCTAGGGTTGGCAAACGCCTCACATATACAGGCGCAGCCGCGTGGAGAGACGTGGGTCAACCCACGTCCGAGTCGGTAACAGCCCACGATACAACGTTTCAGATCGTGGCCCGGCTGTCAAAGACTCTCCGTTCCTGACCGGCAAAAATAAGCGCATAGGTGTGAGCTCGGCTCGGCTCATTCCGACAACCCGCGTCGCGACGAGGCGGGCGGCGGAGGAGGAGCGCGCGGGAACCACTTCTCTTCTCAAGCTCCAATAGCATATGGTAGAGATTCCCTTGTAAGGAGGTCCAACTCCTCTCCAATTAGCCATGTGGGACTAAACTTCCCACCACACCTAGTGCCTTATATCCCACATGGGCCCTTGTAGATTTTCTGAAATTGTTACATGGGCCCTAGGCCCACCCTCATATTTCAACAATCCCCCACCAGATCTCAAGGGACAATTTTGTGCTTTGTTCCAAACACTGTTTTGATATACCAGTATTTCAGTGGAGACCTGTTAAGGTTGAACTCCACCTAGAGCAAGTAGCTACACTCCTTCACAACTGAACAATGGACTATGCCTTGAATTGTCAGTTTGGCGTAAAGAAGTTTCACCACATGTCTTACTAGTACTAGACTGCCGAAGGCTGACCCCTCGGGTGGAGCATATTAGTCACACTCATGGCCTATTCATGAGCATGTTAGAGATCACCCCAATCTCATAGACTGTGACCAGCAGTCGGGCTCATATAGCTATGTTCCTCCAAAGATCGGTCTGTAGGATAGCATCTTGCTTATATATATAAGCCTTCAAATACATTAAGACAGTAGTCAACCTACCATACAGTTTCCGAGAGTATTGCATCTCCAACGGAGTGGGTTAGTAAAGTTACTCTCCTCAGTTCACCACTGGATTGTTTTTCCCAGGTCCTACTTTACGGGATCTCCGATCACATAGGTTGGGTTACCACCATGGCAACTCATGTGGGTCTCATACCCATCTCCCTCGATGCATTATCTATCACAACACGTGATAGCCCTTTAGTAAAGGGATCTGCCAGATTCTTAGCCGTTTGGATATAATCCAACGCTATCACTCCGAAGTTTCTCAAACGTCTGACATCTTTTAATCTCATTCTAATATGTTTGTTGGACTTCATGTTGTCCTTTGAGCTCTTTACTTTTTCTATAACTGTCTGATTGTCACAGTTCATAAGGATGGCCGGTATAGGCTTCTCAACCACTGGCAAGTCCATCAAAAGATCTCGAAGCCATTCTGCTTCGACACCAGATGTGTCTAATGCTGTTAATTGTGCTTCCATTGTCGATCTCGTTAAGATTGTTTGCTTGCAAGACTTCCAGGAAACAGCACCACCTCCAAGAGTAAACATATACCCAGTTGTGGCCTTCATCTCATCAACATCAGAAATCCAATTCGCATCACTATACTCTTCAAATACCGACGGGTATCTGGTATAGTGAAGTCCATAGTTCATAATACCTTTTAGATAGCGCATAATTCTTTCAACAACATGACAATGTACATCACCCGAATTGGAAACAAACCGGCTCAGTTTGCTCACAGCAAACATGATGTCAGGTCTTGTTGCGCTCGCTAGATACATGGATAAACCAATAATTTGAGAGTATCTCAATTGATCCTTAGCTATGCCTTCGAACTTTCGAATCAGCACACTAGGATCATATGGTGTTTGAGATGGTTTGCAGTCTGAATATCCAAAACGACTCAAAACCTTCTCAACATAATGGGATTGCAGAAGTGTAATCCCACCCTCATCATCTCTCAGTAGCTTGATGTTCATGGTAACATCAGCCACAGCAAGGTCCTTCATCTCAAAGTTCTGAGATAACATACAAGCATAGTATAACTCCTTCGCCCCCACCTTGGCAATAGTATACACATTTGTCAGCTTCATTAACAACGAAGCCAACAGATGTCAAAGTTGTATTAAATTTCTCATGCCATTGCTTAGGTGCTTGTCTCAGGCCATATAAAGATTTCAGCAACATACACCTTTCCTTCCTGACCATCTATCACAAATCCATCTGGCTGTTGCATGTAGATTACCTCGTCTAGCTCTCTGTTCAGGAAAGCCGTCTTAACATCCATCTGGTGGACGAGAAGACCATGCGAGGCCGCCAACGAGAGTAATACTCGAATGGTGGTCAGTCTGGCCACAGGTGAATAAGAATCGAATAAATATTCTTCTTCTTTCTAGGCATAACCCTTGGCCACAAGCCTAGCCTTGTACTTTTCAATCGTACCGTCGGGCCTAAGCTTCTTTTTGAACACCAGCTTACATCCCAATGGTTTGCAACCATAGGGACGTTCTGTAATTTCCCAAGTCCCGTTAGCCATGATGGAATTCATCTCACTACGGACCGCATCCTTTCAGTAGTCAGCATCTGGAGATGTATACGCTTCTGAAATAGATGTGAGAGTATCATCCACAAGGTACACAAGGAAATCATCACCAAAGGTCTTTGCAGTCCTTTGTCTCTTGCCCCTACCAAGGGTTTCGTCATCATCCTCCTCAGGATTTTCCTCATCACCCTCCTCAGGATTTTCATCATGTGTTTGTTCATAGTATTCCATTGGAATGGCAGGCTCAGGAGTCTCCTCAGATTCCTGTCTATAAGTGCTTTGCATATCTCTCATAGGAAAAATATACTTAAAGAATGTAGCATCCTTAGACTCCATAATTGTACCGACCTTCACGTCGGGTACCTTAGATTTCACTACTAGAAATCTATATCCAATGCTATTCTTAGCGTAGCCCAAATTAACGCAGTCCACGGTCTTTGGTCCAAGCTTACGCTTTTTGGGGATCGGCACATTGACTTTCGCCAAGCAGCCCCAAGTATTCAAGTACGAGAGTGTCGTCCTTCTCTTCTCCCATTTCTCATAGGGAGTGATCTCATTATCCTTTGTCGGAACTTTATTCAGGACATGACATGACGTCAATATAGCCTCCCCCCACCATGCCTTGGATAAACCCGATGTATCTAACATGGCGTTAACCAAATCAGTTAGAGTACGTTTTTTTCGTTCGGCAACCCCGTTTGACTGGGGTGAATAGGGATGCATCCTCTCATGAATAATGCCGTGTTCCGCACAAAAAGAATCAAACTCATTCGAGAAATACTCTCCACCACGATCTGACCGGACTCGTTTAATTTTCTTTTCAAGTTGATTCTCAACTTCTGCCTTATAGATTTTAATGTAGTGTAGAGCCTCATCTTTAGTATTTAACAGATACACATAGCAATATCTAGTGGAATCATCTATCAATGTCATGAAGTATTTCTTTCCACTTTTAGTCAACACACCATTCATCTCACAAAGATCAGAATGTATGAGTTCTAGTGGTGCCAAGTGTCTCTCCTCCGCATCCTTGTGAGGCTTGCGAGGTTGCTTAGATTGCACACACGAATGGCACTTAGAACCTTTGGCTAAAGTGAAACTCGGGATTAATTTCAATTTTGCTAGCCGTGTCATCACACCAAAACTAATGTGACAAAGACGTGAATGTCAAACTTAAGATTCATTAACACACAAATGAATATTGTTCACGACTTTATTACAAAAATCTACTCCCTCCGTTCGGAATTACTTGTCTCGAAAATGGATGTATCTAGAACTAAAATACGTCTAGATACATCCATTTCTGCGACAAGTAATTCCGAACGGAGGGAGTACAAGGGAAAGGCGGAACAGACCTCCGCATTCATGACCTTTTCCAACAAAACGTCCATATTTCGTAACAACTACTTTATTAGACTCGAAGACCAACTTAAACCCTTCTCTACACAGAAGGGAGCCACTAACGAGATTCTTCTTGATGGCGGGGATATGCTGCATGTTCTTCAGCTGCACGATCCTTCCCGAAGTAAACTTCAGATCGACCGTGCCACCCCGATGAACAGAAGCACTCGCGCCATTCGCCATCAATACGGACCCGTGGCCTGTGACCTGGTAAGAAGAAAACAACGAGATGTCAGCACACACATGAATATTTGCACCTATGTCCACCCACCAATCGGTGGACTGACAAACTGAAAATACAGTAAATAAACTACCGTACCCAGATGCACCACTTTCATTTTTGCCCACAATCATATTGGCAGACTTGGAGTCCTGCCTTGGCTTCTTGTACTTGTTTGGGCACTTGCTAGCCCAATGTTCCTCTAAATCACAGTTGAAGCAGCCATCTCCCTTCTTATTCTTCTTGGAGGTCTTCTTACCCTTCTTCTTAAAGTCGGTATTCTGTTGGACAGAATTCTTTCCCTTGGGCTTGTGGGAATTGAAGTTCCTCTGATGCACCATATTAGCGACAGAATTTCCTTCGACCCCTTTTCCGTGCGAGTCATTTGCTCTCGAGTTCTGCTCAACACTCAGATGGCCGATGACATCCTCAACTGAGAATTCACGCCTCTGATGTTTCAGAGTGGTAGCAAAGTTCCTCCGGGAATTAGGGAGCTTAGCGATTATACATCCCGCGACAAATTTGCCCGGTAAATCGCACTTAAGAAGCTCAAGCTCCTTAGCAATGCATATTATCTCATGAGCTTGTTCCAATACAGAACGGTTCTCGACCATTTTGTAATCGTGGAACTGCTCTATAACATACATCTCACTCCCAGCATCGGTGGCCCCGAATTTAGACTCGAGCGCCTCCCACAAGTCCTTGGCAACCCGCATATGTAAATATGCGTCAACCAACTTATCTCCGATCACACTCAGAACTGCTCCGAGAAAGACGACGGTGGCCTCCCTGAACGCCTTCTCCTGATCAGGAGTAATCGTTCCTGTGGGAGTGGCACCGGCGACCCTGAACACGTTCATTGCCGTGAGCCATAAGGTGGTTTTGGTCAGCCAACGCTTAAAGTACGTCCCCGTAAACGGGGTCGGTTTCAATGCAGCAGCAAAACCTTGATTCGAAAAATTCCTACACAATTTAGGTTTTTGGATTGCTGAGTAAATAGGCAATTTTCCGATTAAATTAATCCAAGAAATAATCATGATCAAGGCATTGACAAAATTACTGACATACTGATTACGATCCAGACTAGCATGTACTACGCATATAGTAGAAACATCTACGCACATAGCTAGTACTGCTAAGACAGAAATAAACAGGAGAGGGATAAACATGTTATACCCTCCGATCAACCAGGCAGAGGCCGCGGCGGCGGCGGCAGCAGCTGCGTCCTCGGTGGCCTTCTTCTCGGCTTCGAGCTTCTCGGCAGCAGCACGGTCAGCTTCGTTGGCGATGGACATGGTGACGATGAAGACGACGCGGACGTGGACGAACGGCGAGCAGTCATGTAGGAGACGCTCCCCAAAAACCTAATCGCCCCTCTCCCGTACAGGATCCTGAGAGGCGGGGTTTTGGAGGCCTGCTCTCCCGTCAACCGTGTACGCGGTGGACGGGATGGGATCACCGGCGGCAGCAGCGGCAAAAGGAACGACGGGCGTGGGAGGCGGAGATGCGATCTGATTCGCGTGATGGCTAGGGTTGCCAGACGCCTCACATATATAGACGCAGCCGCGTGGAGAGACGTGGGCTGGACCCACGTCCGAGTCGGTAATAGCCCACGATCCGACGTCTCAGATCGTGGCCCGGCTGTCAAAGACTCTCCGTTCTTGACCGGCAAAAATAAGCGCATAGGTGTGAGCTCGGCTCGGCTCATTCCCGCAACCTGCGGCGCATCGTGATGAGGCGTGGCATGGCGAGGCGGGCGGTGGAGGAGGAGCACGCGGGAACCACTTCTCTTCTCAAGCTCCAATAGTATGTGGAAAGGAATCCCTTATAAGGAGGTCCAACTCCTCTCCAACTAGCAATGTGGGACTAAACTTCCCACAACACCTAGTGCCATATAACCCACATGGGCCCTTGTAGATTTTCTGAAATTGTTAGATGGGCCCTAGGCCCACCCTCATATTTCAACAATGAAGAATGTAGTGATTGTTTCCTACCATTCTTCTTTTCTGAGGAAAGTTGTACTATTCTTCTAAAGGCCCCATTCACAGGATTTGTAGTAAGTGCAGTTCATGTTATTGATTGCAATAATGGGTAAAGGGTCTCGGTGAATTATTGGTGTACAATAATGGGTCATAGCAAACTCGGGGGAGACAACGCGCGCCGCTGGCATGCTCACCCCTTGCACTCCCTCCCCTCCGCCGCTGCCTCTGGTCTCGCCGGCGGTTCTCACCGGCGGTGGCGGCAGCTCCGGCCTCCGAAGGTGGCTCGGGGAGAGCTCGCGGTGGACACGTGGTGGGCGGGTTGCGGTCGTAGTCAAGGTAGCGGCTGCCGTCGATCTCGGTGATGGGGATGGCTGCGCGCGCTCGGGGACCAGGGAGGCGTCATGACGTCCACGGCCGCTCCCGTCTGCGGCAGATCTGGCCGGTGCGTCTGGATCCATGCGCACGGTCTGGCTCCTGGCGCCGGGGCGGCATCCCCGGGCCATGGCATGGTGCTTGCTGCTCCTGCGGCCGCTTTGGTGTCGTGGGGGCAGTGCTTGGCCGGTGGACGGCTCCTTCCTCTGCTCCGGCCTACTGCGGGTCAGGGCGGCTGCCTTCCTCTCTGAATGCGCCCTCCCGCCACTGGAGGCGCGCGTGCCGTCCTGCGCGATGGTGCTTCCTGCTCAGTGGCGGCATGGTTCAGTTTGGGTGGCGAGGTGTGATGCTACGGGCGAAAGCCATGTGTCGTCTTCGGTCGGTACCGGCGGTGGCTGCGCCCTACTGTGTTGTATCCCTCCTTGAACGCGCCGCCGCATATTGCTTCTACCCTCGGCTACCCTGTATTGTCTCCGGGCGAAAGCCCAAGATCCAGCTCATGGATTGGACGACAGCGGCGTCCTGATGCCGTAACCACCATGATTGCGCCTGTCTTGGAGATGCTGATCATGGCTGACTGCTTGAGGTCTCGAGTGGTGTTTGGCTAGTATGACGACCGTGGCTGCAGGTTAGTGCGGTGTGCTCGGTGGTGGTGGTGCGGCCGGCATGGGTTCGACAGTGGTTGTTCGGTGGTGTTCTTTGGTGTTCGGCGGCGGTGTCTTTGGCGCCGCAGGGCGGCCATCTGTTTCCCCTCGTGCGGGTGTCTCACCCCTGTTGTTGTGCATGCTCAAGACCCTCCCATGGCTGCCGTTGTGTTGCGGCAAGCTTCGTGCTCTTGGTGATGTCTCGGTTCATCTTTGCTCATTGAGGGCGCAAGATGCCTCCCCAACTTGCTAATCGTTCCGAATCTCCGTGGCGGAGCTCCCTTCTTATGACAAAGACAATGATTTTTTGTTGGGGCGAAACTTTTTTTTCAACGTGCATCAAAATGTGCTTCATTTTGTAATTAGAAAATGGCACTAAGAAGGCACAAGTCAACGACCTTAAGATGGTAGCGTGGAATGAGTGGGGGCTAAACTGTCGAGCCCACCGCACGGGTGTTCGAACTTGCGGCTACAACAGGTGCATCTACCATGTGTCTCCAAGAGACTAAGTTATCTGATGTATCATTGGTTTTGGTTATGGAAGCCTTAGGCGTGGATTCGATGGTTATTTCTGCTTGCCGGCTATCATGAGGGGTGGTATCCTTGTGGCTTGGACGAGTTGCACGGTTAGGTTGAGCAATGTCTGCTTATCGAACAGTTGCGTTACGGCTCTGGTCTTCCCTTCCCTTGGGGACATTGGTGGTTGACTTGCGTATACGCACCGCAGGAGGATGCGACAAGATCGCTTTCCTCGACGATATGCGAGAGGTATGAGCTATCTGGCCAGGCCCCTGGGTAGTCCGCAGTGACTATAATATGATCCACCGTGATGAGGACAAGAGCAACGAGAACCCACACCGCCGCATGATGGGGAGATTCCGATGCTTCCTCAATGATTGGGAACTCGAAGAGCACTCCATGGTCTTCGCTACACATGATCTAATGAGGGTGGCGCTCCCACGTTGGTCAACCTTGATAGTATGTTCTGCACGGTGAACTTGGTAAGCTTCACACAGTTGTTTGCTCCGTTCTCTCTCCATTGTCATCTCCGACAATTGCCCCTTACCCCTGGACAGCACGTCACGCCCCCATGTCAGGGATGTTTCCAGTTTGAGAGGTTTTAGGTCCGTGAGGACACTACTATGGAAAACCCTAGCTGTACCGCGGCTACTGGACACGCGCTATTGACATGGCCGCGCTGCTGCTATATACAGGACCCTCCCTACTGCTAATATTTTCTGTATTTTTTTTCTTCTGCGTACTTACGCTATATTTGTACAGGTTTTATATAGTAGTCTCATCATATCGTACACATACAATAGTCTCGTCATATCATACACATACAGTATTCTCGTCATATCATCATCATCATCATGATCCAACACAAATGATGTCTCATCATCATCTCGAAATAGCGATACAAGTTATGACATGTCTCGAATACATGCAACTACATGGTCATCACATACACATGTTTCATCATCTATCTAAACTATGATATACAAGAGAGGAGCGATCACTATGAGCAAGAGCGGGATTATGTAGTAGTTCTTGAGGCGCCGGTTCTGATTCCTCTCTCGCGCTAGCATGAACCTCAAATAATTATCTTCCGCTTCGCGTCTGCTTTCAAACCCTCTTTGGCTGCCGCTCGGGAACCGGTACACTTGGACCTGACACTCTGACCACTCGGCGTACACTCCTGGAACCCTCCCTATGTACACCACTACCAGAAAAACAGGCGATGCCGACGGCCAAATATATGCAGACGGCCCCCGTCGGCATAGATAGGTGTATCCCGACGGCCCACCTCAAGCCGTCGGCGTAGATAAGCCGTCGGCATATATCCATCTATGCCGACGGGGGCCGTCGGCATAGGTCGGTCGTCAGCATCGCAAGAAATATGCCTACGGCGGCCGTCGGCATAGAGCGGCCATCGGCATAACATGTGGGCCCAGCTACCCGGGCGGCGATGGCGATTTGACGGCGTGACGCCTACGCCGACGGGCTAACGGTGCCCGTCGGCATAGCTATGCCGACGGCAAGGCCGTCGGCATAGGTATGCACACGTCATCGATCCGCGTCGTCTGCCACGTCATCGATCAGAGCCGCTCGCCGGTCCGTGAGGTGGCATATCTATGCCGACGGCCTTGCCGTCGGCATAGGCCTGGCCCATGGTCGTTGCCACGTCATCGATCCACGCCCTACGCCACGTCATCGATCCATGGCTCTACCGTTCCGTGGCCGTAGCTATGCCGACGGCATTGCCGTAGGCATAGATTTCTAATAATATTTTAATATTTTATTTATTTTCTCTTTTTCCTTTTTATTTTTTTCCAAAACTAATTTGATTAACTTAAATGTGCCTTATGTACAGAAAACATATCTCGATTATATATATATCGATTGCCCCCCACACGGGCCTTGCTTCCGTCGTGTCACAGAGAGGGGAGACGGGACAGGGTACCCGGGGCGTAGCAATGCCGCCAGGTGTTGCGGTGGGCCCTCCTACGCTTGTGGAAGCGTGGTGGCAGGCGCAGGCACCCGGCATGCGGCTCCGGGGTGTGCCCCCCCTCACGGGCGTCGTTGCCGCCGTGCCCCGGAGGGGGGAAACGGCCACGTCGGGCCGACACGGAGGGAATCTTTGGGTGGGTTGGGCCGGGACGGTGTTGGGAGGTGTAGCTATGGGCTGGGCTATGACAACCACGTGAAAAGGTCCACCGGTCAAACCCCGTCCTGCGAAAGTAAAAGGGCTATATCCGGCGGTCGTTTGTGTCAGGGTTAGACGGGACGGGGTACCTGGAGGGTAGCAATGCCGCCAGGTGTTGCGGTGGCCCCTCCTACGCTTGTGGAAGCGTGGTGGCAGGCGCAGGCACCTGACACGGGGCTCCGGGGTGTGCCCCCCCTCACGGGCGTCACTGCCGCCGTGTCTTGAAGGGGGGAAACGGCCACGTCGGGCCGACACGGAGGGAATCTGGGTTATTCACAACATAAATGTGCCTTATCTAAACAAAAAAACATACCCCAATGGTATATCGATTGCCCCCCTCACGGACGTGGCTGCCGCCGTGTCACGGAGGAGGGAAACGGTCGACACGGAGGGAATCTGTTTAGAGGGGGAATCGGGTCAACTGGGATTCGGGGTGGCCTTCGGGGTGTACCTATGCCACCGAAACATCGCACGGGTCGTGATGCATGCTTGAAAGTGTTGTGGCATGCGTAGACGCCCATCTTGGGGCTCCGTGGTGTGGCCCCCCTCCACGGAAGGCAGTGCCGCCGTCACTTGGAGCGGGGATGGTGCGGGTGCGGTGGAACCGGAGGGAATCTAGTGTTGGGTTGGGTCCAGACCGTGTTTGGGGATGTTGCTATGGGCTGACCTATCGCAACCAGGTGGAAGAGTCCACCGGTCAAAGCCCGTCCGGCGAAAGTCAAAGGGCTAGATCTACTGGTCAACTGGATTCGTGGTGGCCTTCCGGTGTAGCTATGCCACCGAAACATCGCACGGGTCCCGATGCGTGTGAAAGTGTTCTGGCATGCGTAGACGCCCGTCTTGGGGCTCCGTGGTGTGGCCCCCCCTCCACGGAAGGCAGTGCCGCCGTCACTTGGAGGGGGGATGGTGCGGGTGCGGAGGAACCGGAGGGAATCTAGTGTTGGATTGGGTCCAGACCGTGTTCGGGGATGTTGCTATGGGCTGACCTATCGCAACCAGGTGGAAGAGTCCACCGGTCAAAGCCCGTCCGGCGAAAGTCAAAGGGCTAGATCTACTGGTCAACTCTGATTCGGGGTGGCCTTCGGGGTGTAGCTATGGCCACCGAGAACATCACACGGGTCGTGATGCATGTGTGAAGGTTTGTGGCATCGTAAGACGCCCGTCTTGGGGCTCCGTGGTGTGGCCCCCCTCCACGGAAGGCAGTGCCGCCGTCACTTGAGAGGGGATGGTGCGGGTGCGGTGGAACCGGAGGAATCTAGTGTTGGGTTGGGTCCAGACTGTGTTCGGGGATGTCCTATGGCTGACCTATCGTCAACCAGGTGGAAGAGTCCACCGGTCAAAGCCCGTCCGACGAAAGTCAACGGGCTAGATCTACTGGTCAACTGGATTCGGGGTGGCCTTCCGGTGTAGCTATGCCACCGAAACATCGCACAGGTCTGATGCATGTGTGAAAGTGTTGTGGCATGCGTAGACACCCCTCTTGGGGCTCCGTGGTGTGGCCCCCCTCCACGGAAGGCAGTGCCGCCGTCACTTGGAGGGGGGTGGCGGTGCATGGAACGCAAATCAAGTGTTTTTTGGGACCACCGTGTTCGCGGATGTTGCTATGGGCTGACCAATCGAACCAGGTGGAAGAGTCCACCGGTCAAAGCCCGTCCGGCGAAAGTCAAAGGGCTAGATCACTAGTCAACTGGATCGGGGTGGCCTTCCGGTGTGTAGCTATGCCACCGAAACATTGAACGGGTCCCTCGATTCATTGTCAGGGATCCATATGTCCACTTTTTAAAAAGGTCATGCCGAAATTTTCCCGTTGTGAATTTCGGCATTTGACTTGTGCTAGAAAGGAGGGACATATCGAGTGCCCGGGATATTGGCCGGAACATAGGCAATTTTTTATTCATTATTCATTTTATTAGTCTAGAATTAAATGAAAGCATATTGAACCTAGGAAACATGGCGCACAAGACGAAGCCGGGGGTTCTGATCACGCCAACGCTTGTCTATGAGAATGCACACCTTACTTAGACACACTAGGAAAAAGGGCTATAACTGATATGGACAATAATGGCGCACATGTATGTGGTGCGCCACTGCTATTTATAGCAGTGGGGCACCAGAACAGGTGCGCCATTAGGTCCTCATTACTATGGACGCACCAGACACACGGTGCGCCAATACTAGCAAATTGTATTTTTTTTTATTTTTTCCAAAACTATTAATGCGCACCAGGCACAGTGCGCCATTACTAGTTTTACCTTAAATGCGCCCACGGGCTTCGTGCGCCACTATAAACAAAATTTTTTTTTATTTTTATTTTCAAAATGTAGTAATGGCGAACCTGTGTGACGTGCGCCATTACTAGTTCAAACTAGTAATGGCGCACCACACCACGGTGCGCCACTACTAAACATTATATTTTTTTTTTTTGCAAAACTGTAATGGCGCACCCCATAACTGGTGCAGCCATTAGTAACCAGTTATATGGGCATTTTTTTTTAGGTGGTGCGCCAATCTAGTAACCTGAGACCAGCTAGAATTTTGGACAGGGCACCCTACCACACTCACTTTCCCCAGTTCATTCTTCTCACCTCCTCCTCCAAGCTCTGTCTTGGCTGCTCTCCTCCTTCACCTCATTTGCGCATAGATTCACCCAAATTTAAGTGGTTAAATTACCTTTTTTGATAGGTAAGTAAGGGGGGAAACTTCTTTAATTATGTTGTAGATATACTTTTTCTCGCCCTCAAACAACGTGCACATGCACTTTTTTATGGCCTAGATCTACCGTATGTTTGTGGTGTTTTGATATGTGGGTGTTTGCAGAGGTGGTTACCGTATTTGAAATGCGATTAGTTGCAATATTTTGCCGGAAGGTTGATTTCATTTCCGTTTTCGGCGGAGACGAATTTGGCACGATGCATTCTTTTTAGGTCCTATTTTTAGGCAAAGTCATGCCAAATTTTTTCTTGGTTCTAAAATATCGTTTTGCTACCCCGCAGGCGACCAGGTCCGCACGATGAATGAAGGCATCATGAATAGGTTTTTGAGCTCGCGAAGGCTGAGATGCTCAAAGAACGAGACGGAGATAAGATGTCCGTGCTCGAAGATGCAAGCTGAAGAGCTTTATTACGGGACCCGGATTCAGGACAGGTGTGAGACCACCTGGCGCTTGCGTGGTTTCATGGATGGCTATCGGTGTGGCAAAGGTGATGAAGATGCCTATGAAGTCGTCCATGGGGGGCCCGGGAAAGAAATGAGGAAGGGCAGCAAGAGAACCGCGGCGGCGAGGCGAGGGGCGAGAAGACGAAGAATCTCCAGGGACATGATCACGACGTGTTGATGCAGTACAGAGTACACAGTCATCATGTAGAAGATGCAAGACATGATGGATGGGAAGATCAAGGCGAAGGGCATGATCATGAAGATGAAGATGCCGGAGCAAGCTAGACACGACGAGGACCATCGATGGGCTGGTGCAGACCCTCATATTCAAGAGCTGCTTCTCAAGCAGCGGAATAATCAAGAGCTGCGCCCCGAAGAAAGCCAAGTGGATCAACTGGAGGATTAGACGCGGGTTAATCCATTGTATGAAGGTGCAGGCCCGAGGATACCCACCGGAAAGTAACGCTCATGGCTCTGGAGTGAAGGATAAAACACCAAAATGACCAACGCAGGCTTAAACGAGAAACTTGTCATTCTGGCACGAACGTCTTCCCAAGGGGAAAACGTGCCGACCAGTTTCGAGGAGGCGAAGAAAGAAAATCGTGTGTCTGGATTACCGCACGGGTGAAATTACCATTGTGCATGAACGATTGCCATCATTATCGGACTGGAGCACGCGGAGTCACCCATATGTCCGGGTGCGGCGTCAATCGATACAAGAAGAGGAAGAGAAAGCTCCTCGAAAAAAGTGGGTGTACTTTCCGATCACTCCTCGTCACAGCGGTATTTCGGGACCCTAAGGCAGCAAAGCTCCTGCGTGGGCACGCGGATAGGAGGAGAAAGAAGCGAGAAGATGACAGAAATGATCGGAGGAGATAAATAAAAAAAGACAAGATGCTGAGGCACCTAAGGATGCGAGCCAGTGGCAAGCGTGACTTCGAAATACCAGAGTTTGGTGGACGATCCAGGCACATCCATGTGGGCGAGAGCACCGATGGAGGTCAATCCGGTTTGCAGCCAGAGAAGCACACATAGCACCCTGGCCTTGTTTGTGTGGATGTACAACTTCCCCATGGAAGTGATGAAGAGGAAAGTTACATTCATATGAGTTGCTTAATTGAAGGGCCAACAACCGGAACGACATCAATCTGTATCTGGGGCTTCTGGGAATGAAAAGAGGAGCTAACACGCTGTGGGAAACGCAGCCAATACGTGGGATGGGATGCAGAGAGGAAGAATATTTCACTATGAGAGCCGCACGGCTGACGACGGTGCAAGACTATCTCGGGTTACGGATATGTCGCGGGGCAGGTGTGTCCACGGATTTCGTGCATGGTCAGGTGCATGGATGACACAACGTATCGCCAGCTAGATAGAGATACGAGATCCGGGTATTCGAAAAAACCGTGTTCATGGGACATCGAAGGTGGCTTCACGATGAGGACTCATGGAGGAAACGCAAAGGATCTGTTCGATGGTGAAACCGAACCCCGAAGACGCCCGCGTACGAGGAGCGGCGAGGAAATAGAAGAGCTGTGGTTGTTGAAAATATGGAAAGAGTGCCCACCACCGGGAAAGAAGAGAAAGGCGCCAGAAGCCGCTGCGGAAGGTATGGAAAAAACGAGGTCGGTTTTCTCGGACTTGCCGTACTGGGAAGATCCTCCGTGTGCCCACAGCCTTGATGTCAGATATCACGAAGAAAAGAACGTGTGCGAGAGTCTGCTTGGTACCCTTGCCTCAAATGCCAGAGAGCGACCAAAGAGGGCCGAAAGCAAGGGCAGACTTGAAATCAATAGGGCATCAGGAGGGCCGCTTCACGCACTGATTGATGATGGCGACGGAACGGAAGTCGCGCAAAGGCAAAAAAGAGCAAGAAACGGAAATGACTGCACTCCCGCTGCTTCACTATAAGTCAGGAGGGAGCGGCAGTTTTCACCTGCCTCGTAGGAGTAAACGTCATGCTGGACGTTGATGAATGCAAACGCTTACTTAGAGCGACTTTCTGTTATGTCAGCAAAGAGGAAGGTTTGCAGGGCCCCTTTTCATAACGGAGGGGTGGTGGTAGGCCGCCGACCCGACACCGACAACCGGCACCCAGCACGATGGCCACGACACCGGGCCGAGACCTGCATGGATGGTGGCAAAAACCAGACAACGGAAGATCGTGGTAACGAGTTGTTGAAGGCGGCTAAACAAACGAAGAAGAAGAGAAGAAGAGGGCACGACACCCAAACCAGCTCGGCACCGGAAGACGGTGGTCACGGAATGCACCCCGGCCAAATTCATGCCAATAGCACCGGTGAAGTGTGCAAGTGCTTCGGCAACCAAATAGGATGCTCCTATGGAAACCGCCAGCATCAACCGACGTGGACTTGGGAGGAAAGGAAAAGAAAGAAGAAACCAAATATGGAGCACCTCCTCCTAACGATAGTTGCACTAGAGATTCCAGTTCCCCGGCCGGGATGACACCAAAGTTTTCGTGGCGTCGATGATGCCATGGACAAGATAAAAACAAAGCCATGGCCAAGTTAGCAACACATTGGCCGCATGGAAAGTTCAGGGGAAATGACGCGATTGAAAAGAAAGAACCTACTCCCAGATTCTGGGAAAATCCGACACTTACGGAAACCGGGGTACGAAAAATTCAAGGAGACTTGCGGCCAATGAACCAAGCTTACGTCGGAGAAGAAAACGAAGGGGGGCTTTTCAGGAAAGGAACAGGGGAACCCAACACCTCGGAAGCCGTGGTTACACGGGCAAAGAGTGTGTGCCAATATGGGCTTAAGGACGACGCGGGGACATGACGTCAGGGCTCCCAGACCCCTTGGCGGAGTGCACCGACCCGCAGGAGCATGGACTTCATTAGGGCCCGGTTACAAGTGGACGCAGAAAGAAAAAAAGATTTTGTAACGGACACGCCCACGAGGGATTCATGAGATTAATAGTAATTATTATTTTACCAAATTATAATTAGCTTCTGATCAAGTCGACTACACGTTCTAGTCACATTTGTAAATGGTTCACGTTCCGTTGCAGAGCGAGAAACACAAGCTTGCGGCCTTTTTTTTTTTTTTTTTTTGAAAGTGACTGTGTCTAGTCTTCGGTGAGGCCCAAGTGGGACACCCTTTCAACTGGGCCATGAACATACTGAAGGGACTCCCTGTATGCACCAGCGGCCGCCAGTATGGACATGTGCATGGCGCCAGAGATGGCGACACGTGGACGTAATACTACACAAGGACCGGAGGCCAAGCGGCAGAGAAGGGAAGTTCAGTAAAGTAACACGACGAGAAGGTGGGGCTTCGGTCGAGAGGAAAACATCTGAGACCAAGAAATGGACCAGAGATTGAGTTGGTCCCGAGAGGCAGTCCGGCAGTGGATAAGCGGCCCTGCAGAAGTGATTTCGCAGCTAGGTTAGTACCTTGATTTCGACTGTTGTCGACTGGAGGAGCAAAATCCAGACAAAAAGTTGAGAGGACTTCCCATCCCAGCTTCGTCAGGAGCAACCGGTGAACATCGCACCGCACTGCTTCCGCAAACTGCTGCACCTGCTCCCTCACCGCACCTGTCCCGCACCCGCTCATAGCAGCCCGTCCTCGTCTCTGGTGTGCTCGGCGGGGCTCTCACTTTGGCTGAAGGCTCGACGCCTCACCAGTAATTCGGGTTGCACCCTCTTCAACATATCTATAATGTCCGTTTCCGTGCCTTTCAGATGTCGAGTCGCAGACATGTCTTCGCAGCCGCGAAACCCCGTGGCACCGTTTACTGTACACCCTCAACGGCAGGAAGGTGGACGTGGGGAAAGGCAATGATAGTGCAGCTCAAGGAACGCTTGTTCCCATAACCGGAGATGCCATGATGTATTTAAGTTTTCTTGGCGAGTCGTCAAAGCGGGCCACGAGGGTTGGCTCCTCCGTATGACTCGGGGGATGGGAGGCGAGGAAGAAGAGAAACTGAACGAGGAGATGATTAGCGATTGCAAAGAGTTGGATGCTTGCTTTGTGGCCGAAGAGTCTTCATTCGTGGGAGGCGGCCGGGAGGAGAGCACCACCAACGACAACACCTCACCAAGGTATGAACACCACCCAACCTACCCAATTTACCACCGCCTGCATGCCAGTGGGGGTGATATGTGATAGCGCCGACGCGATGAAGGGGTCCATGTGGCTGATGATGTAGCCCCCGTCGAAGAAGCAATGGATGCTGCCATGGAGGGGATGACCCTCTACGGTTGGCCCTCAATTACCGGCATGACGAAGGCGGAATGATGGCTCAGCAATATGACTAGGCTATTGGCGTGGAGATGAGGGAGATGGCTGATGTGCCGGAGCAGGACGTCCTAGGGTTGATTGCAAGAAAGTCTATCTTTCATGAAATCATCGTAGGACACGCCTTCAGATGCCCGCCCCAGTCAACCATCAACAATGCGAGGTCGTGCAATGTGAGCCCGACAACAACTGGGGGCGCGTGGTCAGGGAGGGTCTGGGTAGGCTCACTACTTGTAGCCAAGAAAAGAAGCAGAGGAAGAGGGAAGGACCGCAGAGGAAAGGAACCGCCCTACTAGCGCCAAAGCTGCTTTCTAGCCAGCCAACCGCCTCCGCAGGACCCGGGTTGCAGACACGATACCGATCAGAGGGTGCGCGGCAGTAATCCATGTCGCGGGCGACCGATCCTACCGGCGAAAGCGGCTTAGAGGGCCATATCAGGGGACTAAGAGACGGGCATGGACGATTGTGATGTAGAGAGGAGAGAAAAGCCTTCGCGCCTGGAGCCTCCAGGTACCCACTGTACGCGGTTAAGGTGCCGGCTAGCAAGATTGTTCGTCGATACCTGCCTGCAGACCCCTCTTCCTGCAATTTGATTACTCTTCGAGATTGTTTCACATGAGCTGGCTGGCTTGTACCTTCGTCCCCTTTTATGCGCATGGCATATGAACTACATCATCAGGCCAGCGACCAAATCTCTTATATCTCGGTCGCGGACCGTGATACATGCACGAGGGCTTCTTGGGCAGTCTGCCAAAGCACCGTGCTAGCGAAGAATACATCGCCGACTTCCTGATTGCCAATATAAGGGGACAAGAATCGTTCCCGGCCTGATCACTCCCATGTTGTCATTCGCGGGATAGCCACTATAACACATTACATCCTTTCGTAAAATTTTCAATCCTTCCTTTGCACGCATGGAGGATAATTGAGGGTACTTATTTCACGCAGCGAGGGGCGCGCATCCTATCATTCTTTACCGCGATCTCCCACGATCTGTATTTGGAAACTCCATCGAAGAACATAAGAAAAAAGGATTACACACACATAAAGAGTGTTCTCGATAGTGCTATCATAAGTTCGGCCCCTGCCACCGGCAGGTGGCGAAATCACGATTAAAAAAGACAAGGAACGGCGCTCCGTATTTCGGCCATAGACCGACTTCTGGGCCATTGCAGCAAACGACAAGTAGTCTTCATTGATGGATTCTACGTCATCCATCACATGATGGAGTATAGAAAGGATCAGAAAATCTTCGCATGTATCTACTACAGCGATGTCGTCTCGCAAATGGGCCAAAGACACTTAGGAACAGTACCAGATCATCAACTTCAAACTGAGTTCTATAACATCCAGCATTCCTTTTTTTTGAACTTGCGACGGTCATAATGAAAGAGTCGTCGAAAGAAAGAAATAGGGATGTCTACAAAGGCGCAAGTGTTCGGGATTTTGTTTTTGGAGTCCAAACAAGCATAGCCCTTAAGGTCTGGACATGAAGCCTTTCACGAAGCTAGGGTGAATCCTCCGGATTTGGACGGATGCGTGGAACGACATGGCTGAGTGATTGACGATGACAATGTGTTGTTTAGTTACTACTTTCTCTAAGACGAACAATTTGAATGTCTGTAGGATGATGAAACTTGTGATGTAAACCGTCCTCCTCACACTACCATAGATCGCTCTAGTTACTTAGTTTGGGTTACGATGACAATTCGTTATTTTTTTGTTTACTATATATTGCTTGTATTGGCTAACCTCTTTCTTTTCGTTGTTGCTCAGTATATTAGTTGTATATCTCGATGCATTATCAGTGATGATGGATTGTGGGATATCGCTCATCGATGGAAGAGTGTGGGAAGAAGTGTTATGCCGTGTTGCAACTTACCAGAATCGCTCCCTATTGCCGACGGCCCCATGGCCGTCGGCCATAGCCCTTATTCCCGTCGGGACAGGCCTATGCCGACGGCCCCCGTCGGCATAGGGCGTCGGCAACATATCGTGACGTAGCCGGGGGCCGTCGGCATAGAAAGGCGTCGGCATAGATCCTATCCCGACGGGTGTCGTAATCATGCCGGCGGCCATGGCCGTCGGCAACGTCCCGCCTAACGGTGGACGCGTCAAGTGCAGACCAACAGCTGCGCGGCACGTGGCACATGATGCCGACGGCTGGCCGCGGCATATATGTGCCACTGGCGCGCAACTGTACCTCCTGGGGCAGGGGTATGCCGACGGCTGAGCCGTCGGCGTAGTTTAAATCCTATTGCCGACAGCCAGCAGTCGCTAGCCCTGCCCCAAGAATGCCCTGTGACTGCCCGTGGCCTGCTATGCCGCCGGCTAGGACCGTCGGAATAGCTGCCACGTGATGCCACTCGGAAGCTCTCGCCATATCTATTGACGAGGGCTAGGCAGTCGGATAGTTTCTGTCTGTGTTTTTTCTTTTCCTGTTTTCTTTTCAGCTCAATTCCCCATTTGAATAAAGAGCACTATATAAAATCATACAGCATAATATGCATCCACATACCATAAGGCAGCAGCATCACAAAAAATGCATATCACACAACATAAGAAGGCATCGCAAACCATTAAAACATATATGTATCATCACCACAAGCAGATAAGAATTATCAAAACAACAATAAGTAGTGTAACATCACAAGCATATAAGTATCATCACCACCAAAAACCGCCACAATTCAACCAGGCTAAGCGGCTGGACGGTTGAGCACCGCGGAGTCGTCACAGCCCAGTCCGCCGAAAAAGCAGGTCGTCAATGCTACGGCGGGGCAGCGCCACGCTAAGAACTGCCACCGCCTCCGCCTCCGCCTCGCCTCCGGGGATCGGAGTGATGTGCTCCGTACTCGGGAGTGCTGAGGAGACCACCCACCAACGGTAGATGACCCACTAGTTCCCTAGATGTTGAAAAGACATTTAACGCCGATATATGACTGTGTTGAATAAACGATATGTTTGGGTGAATAGATGGGGGATTGAACTAACCGGCGAGGGGGCCAGCGTTCTGGCCAGAAACTCTCACAGGGTAAGCAGCCTTTCACTCAAGCTCTTTACTTACTCCTTTAGCACAGGAGCGTGCGGAAGAAATGGCCTAGCTAGGCAAAGCACTCGCCAGACATGATCGGGGACACTAGCCTCGAACAATCACCGGATTAACATTATGCCGCTCGTGCCTAACAAAGAGGCCAATTCTTCGGACAAACATCTATTTTCTCTCATATCCATAGAGGATGGCTTCATGATTTTCTTGTAGCACATGCTTTTCGGCAATTCTGACCCTCAGGGAGGTGTTAGCCCATACTCAGGAATGCTTCGTAGCATTTCTGGCCTACAGCCGTACTCAGCCTGGACTGCAATCAGTTGCGAGATGGCATCCAGCTGAGATAATTTTCGCACCTCATAAAGAGGTTTCTTCGACGAGGCCAAGACCTCCAAGAAGGCCTTTGCGGTTGCCTCCGCTCCTCTGGTTCATTCTCTGAAGGTGTTGTCTTGCATTTGCCGTTTCTGGCAAAATGACATATCTAGCAGTCCCTGACCCGTCGTCCTCATACCATCGATGCGTTGTCGCATCACCTCCTCTTACCACGGTCCTGCTCGGCTAGTTTATCGGGGCATGTCAAAGTTTGGCATATATCCGTGCGTGCGAAGTGTCAGTCATGTCCTTCTGATTCTACGGTGAGTTGGCACATCTCGCACAGGGGCATGGTGGATAATTCTCATTGGACACGGAATATCTCCTTCAAATACACATTGGTTTTCGTGATCCACTCTGATGTTACTCGATTCGACGGATAAAACCACTTCATCCACTATTTCTCCATCCTCTGCTTTTTGCAAGCCACACAACATAATTAGGATTCATCTAAATTAATCACATCAAATTTTCATTTTCTAACCGCGTTGAATCCACCTACATCTCTAATAGGTAAAGATGGGTCCTAATCCACCCGAGATGTGTAATTGAGTACGTTCTCCATGCTCTACCCCATTCCGAGACCACAAATTTGCAGCACCTCGTCCCGCGTTCTCCAGATACACGTCGCGCAAATAGGCAGAGAATGTGCTCCGGGGAGAACAAGGGGAGGCGCCCCGAATCCTGTCTCAGAACGGGGTGTGAGGTAGAACTGGAGAAACTACCCAATACACATCCTCGGGCTGTCCGTGGAAAACGCTGGACAATCCGAAAGAGCTGCGTGATTAATTAGCAATTGAATGCATTTTTATCGATGCAACCCTTTCGGACGGGAGACCCTAGGTTAGCGACTTGACTTGAGATGAATGAAATCTGTACATGAAAAAAGAGGAGGATGTTGTAGCTCACCCTCGGGGCTAGTGAAAGTCAACAAGCAGAGGATGCTCAGGGGGACCAACGCGTCGGACAACGTCACTCCGATGAAATGCAACCAACACAAAGCCTACAAATTACACGACTGAGTGAACAAAAAATTAGGTACTCACCTCAAATTAAGCAGACACTTAAACTAGAAAAAAAATAATATTTCGTCAACTGTCTAATTTTGGCCTTTAATTTTTTAACAAGATCATTCATGATAAATAACCAACCACTCCACTTTATACCAGTTGGGAGGCACATCTCACAAACTATTTGGACAACATCACAAATGAAAATAAAAACTTCATTAGCTATTTTATAAACTAAGGATCAAGTTGCTTTTTTTAACTATGATAATTCAGTTTGGGGGTCTCGAAATTTCACCTACATCACAACATTTCACCATCTATCAATCTAACAACCATCCGGGACATCTATCCATCTAAGACACATACAAACATTCATCCATCTATCCACCTAACAACCCTAACAACATCCAACATCCATCATGATCCATTCATCCATCCAACAGATAGCAATAATTGCAAAAAAATGATTAATTAAAAAATGGTTTAGCTAAAAGAGGGGGAGAAGGAACCTAGTCATTCACCACATGGAGAAGGACAGGGGAAGGGAGGCGGCGGGGGTAGAGAGGGCGGACGGAGCAAGGCAATGGAAGGCGCGCGCGGGGGACTTCGGGCGGCAAGGAAGGAGAGCTGCAGGAGCAGAAAGAATGAAAGAGACAAAGAGGAAGATGGGTCCCATGCAGACCCGACCATGGAAGGGTAAGACGGGAAGAAGCCAAAAAAGGGAATAGAAGGGGGAGGGCTAGAGGAAGGCAGATAGAGGGGAAGGGAGGAGGAACAAACGGAACGGACCCCTCCGGCCTCAATCGGGGGCGAGTGACATGGCGAGGGCGGCAGGACGAGGAGAAGGAGCCCAGCGGGCGGGGACCCCTACAGGACACCCCCCCTGGGTGAAGAGAAGAACGGGGGGGACGGAGGTAGGAGGAAGACCCCGGCATGGAAAGAGGAGGGGACGGAGGCGGCGCCCCAAGGGACGGCAGGCAGGTGGGAAAGGGGAGGGCCACTGAGCGAAGGTGGAGGAAGGAGCGGCCGGGGAGAGGAGGCGCGATGGGGAGCCCCCGCGGCTCTAGCCCGGGGAGGGGTAGAGGGTGGGACCGGGAGGGGGGGGGACGGGGGAGAAGAGGGGCAGGCAGGGGAAGGAGCCGAGCGGAGGTAGAAGGAAGAGGATTGGGAGGATGGGGGTGAAGGGGTGTGGGCAAGAGAATGGATTAGAAACGAGGGGAAGGGTTGCGCCGCGAGGGGATAAGGCATACTATGCGACGGCCACCGCCGTCGGATAGGTTTCGTCACACCAGCCATAGGACAGGCCGGCGAGTTGGATAAGAGGCATATGCCGACGGCCAGGCAGTCAGCATTAGATCGGAGGCCTATGACGACGGCAAAGGCCGTAGGCATTAGATGGCAACCACTTTTTTTAAAAAAATAGTCCACCTCGCCTAGGGACAAGCAATATTTGAACCTCCTGTTTAAATGTTCACTAATCCATACGTCTGACGCCTCCGTCTTCATTGATTCTATGAAGAAAATGGGACTATTACTGTGAAACCTTTCAGTGCACGGGCACAGAAGGTTTCACTGGTGGATAGTCGTTTTCATGATGGAGAAGGTGTTTTTTATAAATCAAATTATTATTTTTTTTGTTTTTTAGTAGTTGTACAGTGTTGTTACGGGGACCCGGTGCGATGCCCGTGAGGGGGGGCCACCCAGAATCAGTTGACAGTAGATCTAGCCCTTTGAATTTCGCCCCATCGCAACATCCCCGGAACCACGGTTTGGACCAAACCCAAAACACTAGATTCCTATCCGGTTCCCACCGCACCGCAACATAAACCCTCCAAGATGACGGGCGGCCACTGCCTTCCGTTGGAGGGGGGCCACACCCGGTGAAGCCCCAAGACGGGGTCCTCAGCATGCACAGAACCATTTCACACATGCACGGACCCGTGCGATGTTTCGGTGGCTATAGCTACACCCAGGAGGAAGGCCACCCGATCATGTGACCAGTAGATCTAGCCCTTGTGACTTCGCAGGCACGGCTTTGACTCGGGCTCTTCCACCGGGTTGCGATAGTCAGCCCCAATGCAACATCCCCGAAACACGGTCTGGACCAACCCAACACTAGATTCCTCGGTCTACCGCACCCGCACCCATCCCCCATCCAAGTGACGGCGGGCGACTGCCTTCCGTGGAGGGGGGTGCACAACACGAAGCCCCCAAGACGGGCGATCTACGCATGCCAGAAAACACTTTCACACTGATCGGGACAGTGCGAGTTTCGGTGGCATCAGGCTACACCTCGAAGGCCACCAGAATCCCAGTTGACAGTAGATCTTGCCTTTGGACTTTCGCCTAGGAGGGCTTTAGACGGTGGCACCTTCCACCATGTTGCCGATTAAGGTCAGCCCACATAGCAAACATCCCCGAACAGGGCTCGGACCCCAAACCCAACACTAGATTCCCTAGGTCCCAACGCACCCGCACATCCCCCCCTCGAAGTGACGGCGGCACCGCCTTCCGTGGAGGGGGGGCACACCACGGAGCCCAAGACGGGCGTCTACGCAGCCACAAACACTTTCACACAGACGGACATGCCGTGCGATGTTGTCGGTGGCTAGCTACACCGGAAGGCCACCTCGATCCGAGTTGACACAGTAGATCTAGCCCTTGACTTTCGCGGACGGGCTTTGACCGGGTGGACCTTCACCTGAGGTTGCGACTAGTCAGCCCATAGCAAACACCCGAACATGGTCTGGACCCAAACCAACACACTGAGATTAATGCGGTTCATTCACAAGAACCGCACCATCCCCATCCAAGTGACCCTGGTAGGCCTGTGTGGAGGGCGGCAGAGCCACCCACCACGAAGCACCCAAGGGGCGTCTACGACATGCCAGAACCTTTCACAACACATCACGACCTGTTGCGTTGTTGTCCGGTGGCATAGCTACACCGGAAGGCACACCACGAATCCCCAGTGGACCAGTAGATCTAGCCTTTGACTTCGCCGGACGGGTCTTTACACGGTGGGATCAATCACCTGGTTGCGATGGTTCACCGCAATGGCAAACATCCCCGAAAACATGCGGACCCAACCCAAACTAGATTCCCTCCAGTTCCACCCCGCACCCGCACCATCCCCCTCCAAGTGACGGCGGGCACTGCCTTCAGTGGAGGGGGGGCACACCACGGAGCCCCATCAAGACGGGGTCTACGCATGCCAGAACACACTTTCACACATGCATGGGACCTCGTTGCGCAGGTTTCGGTGGCCACTAGCTCACCCGGAATGGCCACACCGAATCCCGTTGACAAGTAGATCTAGGCCACTTTGACGTTCGCGGACGGGGCTTTGACGGTGGACTCTTTCAACACCTGGTTGCGATAGGTCAAGCCATAGCAAATCCCCAGAACAAGTCTCTGCGGCGGAAAACCAAAAACCAACACTGAGAACCCCCTCGTTCCATCGCACCCAACCACATCCCCCATCCAATGACGGCGGCTACTGCTTTCGTGGGAGGGTGGGAGGACCAAACCACCACGGAGCCCAAACGGGCGTCTAGGCAGCACGACAACTTTAACACATGCATCGAAGACTGTGCAGAGTTCGTTCTTTTCGGTGGTCATAGCTAACCCCGGAAGGCCACCCCGAACCCAGTTGACCAGTTAGATCTAGACATTTCTTGAACTTTCGCCGGACGTGGCTTTGACCGGTGACTCTCTACACCTGGTTGCGATAGCAGTCAGCCCGTAGCAACATCCCCGAAAAACGGTTAGACCCAAACCCAACCTAGATTCCTCCGGTTCCACCGCAACCGCACCATCCCCCCTCCAAGTGACGGCGGCACTGCCTTCCGTGGAGGGGGGGGCCACACCACGGAGCCCCAAGACGGGGTCTACGCATGCCAAGAACACTTTCACACATGCATTGGGACCCGTGCGATGTTTCGGTGGCCAAGCTACACCCGAAGGCCACCAGAATCCCAGTTGACCAGTAGATCTAGCCTTTGACTTTCGCCGGACGGGCTTTGACCGGTGGACTCTTCCACCTGGTTGCGATAGGTCAGCCCATAGCAACATCCCCGAACACGGTCTGGACCGAACCCAACACTAGTTCCCTCGGTTCCACCGCACCCGCACCATCCCCCCTCCAAGTGACGGCGGCACTGCCTTCCGTGGAGGGGGGGTACCACACCACGGAGCCCCAAGAGGGCGTCTACGCTGGCCAGAACACTTTAACACATGCATCGGGACCCCGTGCGATGTTCGGTGGCATAGCTACACCCGGAAGGCCACCACGAAATCCCAGTTGACCAGTGATCTAGCCCTTTGAATTTCGCCGGACGGGCTTTGACCGGTGGACTCTTCCACTGGTGGCGATAGGTCAGCCCATAGCAACATCCCCGAACACGGTCTGGAGCCAACCCAACCACTAGATTCCCTCGATTCCACCGCACCGCACACATCCCCCCTCCAAATGACGGCAGCACTGCCTTCAATGGAGGGGGGCCACGCACGGAGCCCCAAGGACGGGCATCTACGCATGCCAGAACACTTCACACATGCATCACGACCCGTGCGATGTTTGGTGGCATAGTTACACCCCGAAGGCCACCCGAATCCAGTTGACCAGTAGATCTAGCACTTTGACTTCGCCGGACGGGCTTTAACCGGTGGACTCTTCCACCTGGTTGCGATAGGTCAGCCCATAGCAACATCCCGAACACGGTCTGGACCGAACCCCAACACTAGATTCCTCGGGTTCCACCGCACCGCACCATCCCCCATCCAAGTGACGGGGCACTGCCTTCCGTGGAGGGGGTACGGTTACCACACACGGAGCCCAAGGAGGGCGTCGACCATGCCAGAACATTTAACACATGCATCGGGACCCGTGCGGATGTTTCGGTGGCATAGCTACACCGGAAGGCCACCACGAATCCAGTTGACCAGTAGATCTAGCCTTTGAATTTCGCCGGACGGGCTTTGCACGGTGGACTCTTCCACCTGGTTGCGATAGGTCAGCCCATAGCAAACATCCCCGAACACGGTGGAGCCAACCCACACGAGATTCTCTCCGATTCCACCGCACCGAACCATCCCCCCTCCAAATGACGGCAGCACTGCCTTCCATGGAGGGGGGCCACAGCACGGGAGCCCAAGACGGGCAGCTACGCATGCCAAGAACACTTTCACACATGCATCACGACCTGTGCGATGTTTTGTGGTGGCATGATGTACACCCGAAGGCCACCCCGAATCCCAGTTGCACCAGTAGACTCTAGCCCTTTGACTTTCGCGCGGACGGGCTTTACGGTGGACTCTTCCACCTGGTTGCGATAGGTCAGCAATAGCAACATCCCCAAACATGGCCTGGACCCAACCCACACTAGATTCCCTCAGTTCACCCACCCGCACCATCCCCCTCCAATGTGACGGCGGCTCGGCACTTGCCTTCGTGGAGGGGGGCCCACACATGGAGCCCCAAGCGGGCGTCTACGATGCCAGAACACTTTCACACATGCATCGGACCCGTGCGATGTTTCGGTGGCATAGCTACACCCGAAGGCCACCCCGAATCCCAGTTGACCAGTAGATCTAGCCTTTGATTTCGCGGACGGGCTTTGATGGCGACAACTCTTCCACCTTGTTGCGAGTAGGTCAAGCATAGCAAACATCTCCCGAACACGGCTTGGACCAACCCAACACTAGATTCCCTCCGGTTCCATCGCACCCGCACCATCCCCTCCAAGTGACGGGCGGCACTGCCTTCCGTGGAGGGGGGCCACACCACGGGCCCCAAGAGGGGCGTCTACGCATGCCGACACTTTCACACATGCACAACTACCTGTGCGATGTTTCGGTGGCATAGCTACACCCGGAAGGCCACCCCGAATCCCAGTTGACCAGTAGATCTAGCCCTTGACTTTCGCCGGACGGGCTTTGACCGGTGGACTCTTCCACTGGTTGCGATAGGTCAGCCCATAGCAAATCCCCGAACACGGTCTGGACCGAACCCAACACCAGATTCCCTCAGGTTTCCCACACCCGCACCATCCCCCCTCCAAGGACGGCGGACTAGGCGGCACTGCCTTCCGTGGGGAGGGGGGCCACACCACGGAGCCCCAGACGGGCGTACGCATGCCAAACAACCTTCACACAGCATCACGACCCGTGTGATGTTTCGGTGGCATAGCTTACACCCGAAGGCCACCCCGAATCCCAATGACCAGTAGATATAGCCTTTGACTTTCACCGGACGGGCTTTGACTGGTGGACTCTTCCACCTGGTTGCGATAGGTCAGCCCATAGCAACATCTCGAACACGGTCTGGACCCAACCCAACACTAGGATTCCCTCCGGTTCCATCGCACCCGCACCATCCCCCCCTCCAAGTGACGGCGGCACATGCCTTCCGTGGAGGGGGGGCCACCCACGGAGCCCCAAGACAGGGCGTCTACGCATGCCAGAACACTTTCACCATGCATAGGACCCGTGCGATGTTTCGGTGGCATAGCTACACCCCGAAGGCCACCCCGAATCCTAGTTGACCAGTAGATCTAGCCCCTTTGACTTACCGGACGGGCTTTGACCGGTGGACTCTTCCACCTGGTTGCGAATAGGTCAGCCCATAAGCAACATCCCCGAACACGGTCTGGACCCAACCCAACACTAGATTCCTCCGGTTCCATCGCACCCGCCACCATCCCCCTCCAAGTGATGGCGGCACTGCCTTCCGTGGAGGGGGGGCCACACCACGGAGCCCCAAGAGGGGGGCTACGCATGCCACGACACTTTCACACATGCATCACGACCTGTGCGATGTTTCTGAGGCATAGCTACACCCGGAAGGCCACCCCGAATCCCAGTTGACCACTAGATCTAGCCCTTTGACTTTCGCCGGACGGGCTTTGACCGGTGGGACTCTTCCACCTGGTTGCGAGAGGTCAGCCCCTAGCAACATCCCGAACATGGTCTGGACCGAACCCAACACTAGATTCCCTCCGTTCCACCGCACCCGCACCATCCCCCCTCCAAGTGACGGCGGCATGCCTTCCGTGGAGGGGGGCCACACCACGGAGCCCCAAGACGGGCGTCTACGCATGCCACAAACTCTCACACATGCATCACGACCCGTGCGATGTTTCGGTGGCATAGCTACACCCGAAGGCCACCCCGAATCCGAGTGACCAGAGATCTGCCCTTTGACTTTCGCCGGACGGGCTTTGACCGGTGGACTCTTCCACCTGGTTCGATAGGTCAGCCCATAGCAACATCCCCGAACACGGTCGGACCCAACCCAACACTAGATTCCCTCCGGTTCCACCGCACCCGCACCATCCCCCCTCCAAGTGACGGCGGCACTGCCTTCCGTGGAGGGGGGCCACACCACGGAGCCCCAAGACGGGCGTCTACGCATGCCAGAACACACTTTCACACATGCATCGGGACCCGTGCTGGATGTTTCGGTGGCATAGCTACACCCGAAGGCCACCCCGAATCCGAGTTGACCAGTAGATCTGCCCTTGACTTTCGCCCGGACGGGCTTTGGACCGGTGGACTCTTCCACCTGGTTGCGATAGGTCAGCCCATAGCAACATCCCCGAACACGGTCTGGACCCAACCCAACATAGATTCCCTCCGGTTCACACGCACCCGCACACATCCCCCCTCCAAGTGATGGCGGCACTGCCTTCCGTGGAGGGGGGGCCACACCACGAGCCCCAAGACGGGCATCTACGCATGCCGACAAACTTTCACACATGCATCACAACCTGTGCGATGTTTTGGTGGCATAGCTACACCCGAAGGCCACCCCGAATCCTAGTTGACCAGTAGATCTAGCCCTTTGACTTTCGCCGGACGGGCTTTAACCGGTGGACTCTTCCACCTGGTTGCGATAGGTCAGCAATAGCAACATCCCCAAACATGGCCTGGACCCAACCCAACACTAGATTCCCTCCAGTTCCACCGCACCCGACATCCACTGAAGGGCGGACTGCGCGTTGGAGGGGGGGCACACCAGGAGCCCCAAGACGGGCGTCTACGCATGCCAGAAACTTTCACACATGCATCGGGACCCGTGCGATGTTTCGGTGGCATAGCTACACCCGGAAGGCCACCCCGAATCCAAGTTGACCAGTAGATCTAGCCCTTTGACTTTCACCAGACGGGCTTTGACTGGCGAACTCTTCCACCTGGTTGCGATAGGTCAGCCCATAGCAACATCCCCGAACACGGTCTGGACCCAACCCAACACTAGATTCCCTCCGGTTCCATCGCACCCGCACCATCCCCTCTCCAAGTGATGGCGGCACTGCCTTCCGTGGAGTGGGGGCCACACCATGGAGCCCCAAGAGGGGCGTCTACGCATGCCACGACACCTTCACACATGCATCACGACCTGTGCGATGTTCGGTGGCATAGCTACACCCGGAAGGCCACCCGAATCCCAGTTGACCAGTAGATCTAGCCCTTTGAGTTTCGCCAGACGGGCTTTGACCGGTGGACTCTTCCACCTGGTTGCGATAGGTCAGCCCATGCAACATCCCCGAACCACGGTCTGGACCGAACCCAACACCAGATTCCCTCGGTTCCCCCGCACCCGCCACCACCCCCTCAAGTGACGGCGGCACTGCCTTCCGTGGAGGGGGGCCACACCACGGAGCCCCAAGACGGGCGTCTACGCATGCCACAAACTTTCACACATGCATCACGACCCGTGTGATGTTCGGTGGCATAGCTACACCCCGAAGCCACCCCGAATCCCAGTGACCAGTAGATATAGCCCTTGACTTCACCGAAGGGCTTGACTGGTGGACTCTTCCACCTGGTTGCGATAGGTCAGCCCATAGCAAACACTCGGACACGGTCTGGACCCAAACCCAACAAGAGATCCACTCCGGTTCCATCGCAACCGCACCATCCCCCCCTCCAAGTGACGGCGGCACTGCCTTCGTGGGAGGGGGGCCACACCACGGAGCCCCAAGACGGGCGTCTACGCATGCCAGAACAACTTTCACACATGCATCGGGACCCGTGCGATGTTTCGGTGGCATAGCTACACCCGAAGGCCACCCCGAATCCCAGTTGACCAGTAGATCTAGCCCTTGACTTTCACCGAAGGGCTTTGACCGTGGACTCTTCCACCTGGTTGCTAGGTCAGCCCATAGCAACATCCCCGAACACGGTTGGACCCAACCCAACACTAGATTCCCTCCGGTTCCATCGCACCCGCACCATCCCCCCCCCCCCAAGTGATGGCGGCACTGCCTTCCGTGGAGGGGGGGCCACACCACGGAGCCCCAAGAGGGGCGTCTACGCATGCCACGACACTTTCACACATGCATCACGACCTGTGCGATGTTTCGGAGGCATAGCTACACCCGGAAGGCCACCCCGAATCCCAGTTGACCAGTAGATCTAGCCCTTTGACTTTCGCCGGACGGGCTTTGACCGGTGGACTCTTCCACCTGGTTGCGAGAGGTCAGCCATAGCAACATCCCCGAACACGGTCTGGACCGAACCCAACACTAGATTCCCTCCGGTTCCACAGCACCCGCACCATCCCCCCTCCAAGTGACGGCGGCACTGCCTTCCGTGGAGGGGGGCCACACCACGGAGCCCCAAGACAGGCGTCTACGCATGCCACAAAACTCTCACACATGCATCACGACCCGTGCGATGTTTCGGTGGCATAGCTACACCCCGAAGGCCACCCCGAATCCGAGTTGACCAGTAGATCTAGCCCTTTGACTTTCGCGGACGGGCTTTGACCGGTGGACTCTTCCACCTGGTTGCGATAGGTCAGCCCATAGCAACATCCCCGAACACGGTCTGGACCCAACCCAACACTAGATTCCCTCCGGTTCCACCGCACCCGCACCATCCCCCCTCCAAGTGACGGCGGGCACTGCCTTCCGTGGGAGGGGGGGCCACACCACGGAGCCCCAAGACGGGCGTCATACGCATGCCAGAACACTTCACACATGCGTCGGGACCCGTGCGATGTTTCGGTGGCATAGCTACACCCAGGAAGGCCACCCCGAATCCCAGTTGACCAGTAGATCTAGCCCTTTGACTTTCGCCGGACGGGCTTGGACCGGTGGACTCTTCCAACTGGGGTGCGATAGGTCAGCCAATAGCAACATCCCCGAACACGGTCTGGACCCAACCCAACACTAGATTATCTCCGGTTCCACGCACCCGCACCATCCCCCTCAAGTGACGGCGGCACTGCCTTCCGTGGAGGGGGGCCACACCACGGAACCCCAAGACGGGCGTCTACGCATGCCAGAACACTTTCACACATGCATCGGGACCCGTGCGATGTTTCGGTGGCATAGCTACACCCAGAAGGCCACCACAAATCCCAGTTGACCAGTAGATCTAGCCCTTTGACTTTCGCCGGACGGGCTTTGAACGGTGGACTCTTCCACCTGGTTGCGATAGGTCAGCCCATAGCAACATCGCGAACACGGTTGGACCCAACCCAACACTAGATTCCCTTCGGTTCCACCGCACCGCGCACCATCCCCCCTCCAAGTGACGGCGGCACTGCCTTTCGTGGAGGGGGGGCCACACCACGGAGCCCCAAGACGGGCGTCTATGCATGCCAGAACACTTTCACACATGCATCGGGACCCGTGCGATGTTTCGGTGGCATAGCTACACCCGGAAGGACACCACGAATCCCAGTTGACCAGTAGATCTAGCCCTTTGACTTTCTCCGGACGGGCTTTGACCGGTGGACTCTTCCACCTGGTTGCGATAGGTCAGCCCATAGCAACATCCCCGAACACGGTCTGGACCCAACCCAACACTAGATTCCTTCCGGTTCCACCGCACCCGCGCCATCCCCCCTCCAAGTGACGGCAGCACTGCCTTCCGTGGAGGGGGGCCACACCACGGAGCCCCAAGACGGGCATCTACGCATGCCAGAACACTTTCACACATGCATCACGACCCGTGCGATGTTTTGGTGGTATAGCTACACCCCGAAGGCCTCCCCGAATCCTAGTTGACCAGTAATCTAGCCCTTTGACTTTCGCCGGACGGGCTTTTATCGGTGGACTCTTCCACCTGGTTGCGATAGGTCAGCAATAGCAACATCCCCGAACACGGTCTGGACCCAACCCAACACTAGATTCCCTCCAGTTCCACCGCACCCGCACCATCCCCCCTCCAAGTGACGGCGGCACTGCCTTCCGTGGAGGGGGGGGCCACACCATGGAGCCCCAAGACGGGCGTCTACGCATGCCAGAACACTTTAACACATGCATCGGGACCCGTTCAATGTTTCGGTGGCATAGCTACACCCGGAAGGCCACCCCGAATCCCAGTTGACTAGTAGATCTAGCCCTTTGACTTTCGCCGGACGGGCTTTGACCGGTGGACTCTTCCACCTGGTTGCGATTGGTCAGCCCATAGCAACATCCGCGAACACGGTCTGGTCCCAACCCAACACTTGATTCCCTCCGGTTCCATCGCACCCGCACCATCCCCCCTCCAAGTGACGGCGGCACTGCCTTCCGTGGAGGGGGGCCACACCACGGAGCCCCAAGAGGGGTGTTACGCATGCCCAACACTTTCACACATGCATCATGACCTTGCGATGTTTCGGTGGCATAGCTACACCGGAAAGGACCACCACGAATCCCAGTAGTGGACCAGTAGATCTAGCCCGTTGACTTTCGTCGGACGGGCTTTGACCGGTGGACTCTTCCACCTGGTTACGATTAGGTCAGCCCATAGGAACATCCCCGAACACAGTCTGGACCCCAACCCAACACTAGATTCCTCCGGTTCCACCGCACCCGCACCATCCCCTCTCCAAGTGACGGCGGCACTGCCTTCCGTGGAGGGGGGGCCACACCACGGAGCCCAAGACGGGCGTCTACGCATGCCACAAACCTTCAAACATGCATCACGACCCGGTGTGTGATGTCTCGGTGGCCTATAGCTACACCCCGAAGGCCACCCCGAATCGAGTTGACCAGTAGATCTAGCCCTTGACTTTCGCCGGACGGGCTTTGACGGTGGATCTTCCAACTTTTGCTGCGATAGGTCAGCCCATAGCAACATCCCCGAAACACGGTCTGGACCCAAATCCAACACTAGATTCCCTCCGGTTCCTCCGCACCCGCACCATCCCCCCTCCAAGTGACGGCGGCACTGCCCTTCCGTGGAGGGGGGGCCCACACCACGGAGCCCCAAGACGGGCGTATACGCATGCCAGAACACTTTCACACATGCATCGGGACCCGTGCGATGTTTCGGTGGCATAGCATTACACCGGGCTCACGGGCGTCGCTGCCGCCGTGTCCCGGAGGGGGGAAACAGCCACGTCGGGCCGACACGGTGGTAATCTTGGGGTGGGTTAGGCGGGGACGGTGTTCGGGGGTGTAGCTATGGGCGGGGCTATGATAACCAGGTGAAAAGGTCCGCCGGTCAAACCCCGTCCGGCGAAAGTCAAAGGGCTAGATCCGGCGGTCGTCTTTGTCAGGGTTAGACGGGACGGGGTACCTGGGGGTAGCAATGCTGCCAGGTGTTGCGGTGGGCCCTCCTACGCTTGTGGAAGCATGGTGGCAGGCGCAGGCAGCCGGCACGCGGCTCCGGGGTGTGCCCCCCCCTCACGGGCGTCGCTGCCGCCGTGACGGGTGTCGCACCGGGTCCTGTACACACTGTAAACTACTAAAAAACTAAAAAAAATTGAATTTATAAAAAACACCAGCGTCCATCATGGAAAACGGACTATCACCGTGAAACCTTCAGTGCCCGGGCACTGAAAGTTTCACAGTAATTGTACCATTTCTTCACAGAAGTCTAATGAATACCGGAGCTGATAACATATGGATTAGTGAACTATTTAAACAGGTCAAATTGCTTGTCCCTGGGCGAGGTGGGACTATTTTTTCAAAAAAGTGGTTGCCATCTATGCCTATGGCCTTGCCGTCGGCATAGGCCTCCTATCTATGCTGACGGCCTGGCCGTCGGCATATGCCTCTTATCCCCTCGCCGGCCCTGTCCCTGGCAGGTGGGACCAAACCTATGCCGACGGCGTGGCCGTCGGCATAGGGCCACCCTTATCCACTCGGGCCACCATGGCCACTCATTCATCTGCCCCTCCTCAACCCCTCCTCCTCCTACTCCCCGACCCCGACCCACGCCGCACAGCCGCCTGACCCCGACCCCCACCCGCGCCACCGCCGCCACCGGATCCCGACCAGCCGCGCCACCGCATCCTCGCTCTAGTCCCCGCCGCCACCCTATCCCGACCCACACCGCCGCCCACCATCGCCGCCGCCGTCCGCCCCCCTCCACCCAAGCCCCGCCGTGCCGCCACTGCACCGCGCGTCGGCCCGCGTCGGCCTCCGCGACCCCGACCGTCCCTGCGTCGACGCCGCCCGGGCCTCCTGGCCCAACCGCATGAGCGCGGCACTGGCCGGCCGGAGCCCTAGCCTGGCCACGCCCCCTGTCCCGACCCGCACCCCCTCCAGCGGCCGTCGTGTGGTGCTGCTCCGGCCGCCGTCCCCTGCCCCGACCCGTACCACCTCGCCGCTCCCGTACTGCCCCCCTCGGTGAGCTCCCCCGCCACCCCTGCCGCTCCCCCCCCCCCCCCCCCGCTGCTACTGCCGCTGCTGTTTCTTCTTCTTTTGCTACTGTTTTTGTAGTTAGATAGTTAGATAAATAGATAGATAGTTAGATAGTTAGATAAATAGATGAATGGATAGATAGTTAGATAAATAGATTTTTTTTATGTTTTTTCTTCTTCTTGCTAGTGTTTTTAGGTGGATGGATCTATGGATTAATTTTTGTTAGATGGATGCATGGATGTTGTTAGAATTATAGATGGTGGATGGATGGAATGTCGGTGATTTTTTTAGAAACTTTGTTTGTCATAAATTTAATGTTAGGTCATGTTGATGAATGGATGTTGGTCAAGTTAATGATAGATGAATGGATGGATGGATGTTGGACAAAATTTTGACACTTGACTGAGATGTTATGATGTTGCTAAATTTTTTTTGATACTCATAATGATCTTGATAAAATAACCGAAGACAAAATTTGGAGACTTACTAAGATGTGATGATCTTGCTAAATTTTTTTGATACTCATGATGATCTTGCTAAAAGAATAGAAGACAAAAATTTGACACTTGACTGCGATGTGATGATCTAAGTTGTTCTTTCGGTGGAATTTCCAGGCTTTGTGGTGTCGCATTTCATCGGAGTGACTGTTGTCCGACGCGTTGGTCCCCCTGAGCATCCCTCTGCTGTTCGACTACTTTCTCTACAGCCGAGGGTGAGCTACAAATCCATCACCTCCTTTTTTCATGTGACTAGATTTCATTCTCAAGTCTAGTCGCGTAACCTAGGTGTCTCCCGTCCGAAAGGGTTGCATCGATAAAAATGCATTCAATTGCATATTAATCACTGCAGCTCTTTCGGATTGTCCAGCGTTTTCCACGGACAGCCCGAGGATGTGTAGATTGGGTACGTTCTCCATGTTCTACCCCGTTCTGAGACAGGATTTCGATGGCGCCTCCCCGTTGTTCTCCGGAGCACATTCTCTCGGCTATTTGCCAGACGTGTATCTGGAGAACAGCGGGGAGGTGCTGCCAAAATTTGGTCTCGGAATGGGGTAGAGCATGGAGAACGTACTCAATATACACATCCTCGGGTGGGATTAGGACCCATCTTTACCTATTAGAGATGTAGGTGGATTCAACGCGGTAGAAAATGAAAATTTGATGTGATTAATTTAAGTGAATCCTTAATTATGTTGTGTGGCTTGCAATAAAGCAGAGGATGGTAGAAAATTAGTGGATGTACAGTGGTTTTATCCGTCGGAATCGAGTAACATCAGAGTGGATCACGAAAACCGATGTGTATTTGAAGGAGATATTCCGTAGTCCAATGAGAATTATCCCACCATGCCCCTGTGCGAGATGTGCCAGACGTCACCGTAGAAATCAGAAGGACATGACTGACCACCTTCGCACGCACGGATATATGCCAAACTTTGACATGCCTCCGATAAACTTAGTCGAGCAGGACCGTGGTAGAGAGGAGGTGATGCGACAACGCATCGATGGTTATGAGGACGACGGGGTCAGGGACATGCTAGATGATGTCATTGTTGCAGAAACGGCAAATGCAACACCTTCAGAGAATGAACCGGAGGAGCTGGAGGCAACCGCAAAGGCCTTCTTGGAGGTCTTGGCCTCGTCGAAGAAACCTCTTTATACGGGTGCGAAAATATCTCAGCTGGATGCCATCTCGCAACTGATTGCAGTCCAGGCTGAGTACGGCTGTAGCCAGAAATGCTACGAAGCATTCCTGGGAGTATGGGCTAACAGCCTCCCTGAGGGTCATGAATTGCCGAAAAGCATGTATGCTACAAAGAAAATCATGAAGCCACTCTCTATGGATTATGAGAAAATAGATGTTTGTCCGAAGAATTGCCTGTTGTTTAGGCACGAGTATGCGGATGACAAGTACTGTAGGGAGTGCGGTTCGTCTCGGTACCTTCACATGGTCGGTGAGGATGGTGAGAAAAAGCAGCTAGCCATCCCCGCTAAGGTTCTTCGGTATCTCCATTTCATAGAAAGACTGCAACGCCTTTTCATCACCGAGGAGTCTGCCAAAATGATGAAGTGGCACAAGGAAGATATAAGGTACAATCCAAATAAAATCGTACATCCATCGGAAGGCGAAGCATGGAAGTCGTTCGATGAAGAATACCCCGAGGAAGCAGCCGAGGCTGGGAATGTCAGAATAGCCATACCAGGTGATGGGTTCAATCCATATGGTATGTCGTCCAATCCATACAGCTGCTGGCCCGTGTTTGTAATTCCGCTCAATCTCCCTCCCCGTGCCCTAATGCAACACAAGACCATGTTCTTGTTGCTCATCATTCCGGGGCCTGAATACCCGGGGAAGCAATTGGGTGTGTTTATGCAGCCGCTGGTGGATGATTTGCACCATTCTTGGTACTTTCCGAGGTTGACATATGACCGGGATCTGCAGAGAAATTTCTTGATGAAAGTTTGGTTGCACTATTGCATGCATGACTTTCCCGGCTATGCTCTATTCTGTGGATGGTGTACAAGTGGGAAGATGCCATGCCCAGTGTGCATGCAGGCTCTGCGAATGATTTCGCTGAGTAAGGGTGGCAAGTATGTAGCCTTTGACCTGCATCGACAGTTCCTCCCTCCAGACCATCCAGACAGGGAAGACAAGAAGAACTTCACGAAAGGCCGGGTTGTTCATGAAGTAACCGAGAATCCAACATTTTCGGGGGCAGATGTTCTTGCTCAGCTAAAAGCTCTCAAGCCTAAAGTCAAAGGCAAAGCCAAAGCCAAAGCCAAAGGCTTCGAGGGATATGGTGAGACGCACAACTGGACTCACATTACCCCCTTCTTGCAGCTTCCCTATTTCAAGGACCTCAAACTTCCTTACAACATCGATGTGATGCACACCGAAAAGAATGTCGCAGAGTCCCTTTTCCGTATGATCCTCAACATTCCTGATAAGACGAAGGATAACGTTAAAGCTAGAGCCGATCAACAGAGAATTTGTGATAGACCACATCTAAACATGAAGCCTCCCACAAGCGGTCGAAAAAACTGGTTCAAGCCAGATGTTAACTTTGTCCTTAAAACGCCAGAAAAAAAGAAAGTACTTATCTGGCTGAAAGACATTTTGAAGTTCACCGATGGTTATGCATCGAATATAAGTAAGGGAGTCAATCTTTCAACGGTCAAAGTGACCGGCCTGAAGAGTCATGACTACCATGTATGGATTGAGCAGATAATGCCGGTGATGGTTCGAGGCTATGTCCCCGAGCATGTCTGGCGAGTGCTTGCCGAGCTAAGCCATTTCTTCCGCACGCTCTGTGCTAAAGAAGTAAGTAAAGATGTGATTTAACAATTGCATAAGAAGGCACCGGAGTTGATAGTCAAGCTACAGAAGATCTTTCCGCTAGGCTTCTTTACTCCAATGACACATCTCATTCTGCACCTCGCGAATGAGGTATTGTTGGGGGGGCCTGTGCAGAATCGTTGGCAGTACAGCCCTGAGAGACAGAACAAGCATCTCCGACAGAAATGTGGAAACAACGCTAAGATTGAAGCTTCCATAGCTGAGGCAGTTATCCTAGAGGAGGTGTCAGACCTCAGGACATCATACTATCCATACCACGTTCCCCATCTGCATAACAAGGTGCCTCGATACAATATAGAAGAGCCCAAGTATCAACCCAGGCTCCATCTATTCAACGTGCAAGGTGGCAGGGCTGGGGCATCGAAATCTTATAACATGCCACGACAAGAGTGGGAGGACCTCATGTTCTATATCTTGCACAACATCAAGGAAGTTGAGGAAGTGTGGATGAGGTGAAACCACTACACCATTCCTTTATGTCTTCCACAACATCATGTTCTATGTTCACTTAGTCTCGGTCTAACACCGCTTTTCTTGTTTTAGTGATTTCGTTCAAGAGGAATGGACGGGAATGAATCCTCCTACTGAGGCGGAGGCACTTACTCTTCTCCGTCATGGAAACCCTGGACGTAAAAATTTTGTTGCTTGGTTCATGGAGAAAGTAATTTTCCACATTCCCCTATTAAATACCTAGTTCAACATTTATTAGTTAACCGAACTAATGCACCTAGCAATTTCAATTATACTTGGAGGGAAAAGATCCGAACATATCTATGGATGATGAATTGAGATGGGTTTCCATGGGTTTTGACCCTGCCGTCATGACATGTAAAAAGTATGATGTGAATGGGTATCGCTTCCATACAGAGGAGGACCAGAACAGCCGGCCTGATCCCAAAACTATAAATACCGGAGTGTACACCCCCGGTCAAAATTCAGTAGACTACTACGGAAGGGTACAAAATATATACGAGATTACATTCCGCAATGGGTGCGAAACCCTAAGTCTGCCTGTGTTCAAATGCCGATGGTTCGATCCGCGGGAGGGGCAGAGACATACGCCTTCCATTGGTTTGGTCGAAGTTAAACCATCAACCGTCTATGCAGGCGCCGATCTCTTCATTGCGGCTACCCAAGCTACACAAGTTTATTATCTGCCTTACCCATGCCAGAAAGAGTACCTAAAGGGTTGGGAAGTTGTGTTCAAGGTGTCGCCACAAGGTAAGCTACCGGACCCGAATGAAGACGATTACTACAACATTAACCCCATGACATACGAGGGAGTGTTCTATCAAGAGCAACCTGATGATGATGTGGTTAGAAACGATGTTGCTAGACCATTGTGTGATGATGATGTGGATCCAAACGACGACGATGCACGGAATGATGGTGAGACCATTGTCAATGAAAATGACATACTTATGCTAGAAAAGTTAAACGAAGACGCTGACGACGAGGAAGAGCCTCCACCTCCGTCAGACAACGAAGATGATATGATTGATAGTGATGATGAGACCGACCGAGAAAGAGGTTACAACAGTGATGATTCGTATGGGTTCTAGCAGATGTACGTTTCAAGTCTTTTTTTCTATAGTTTAGGAATATGCCTTTTTATGCTTTTTTATTAATGTGTTTATTATTCCTTATTATTATGCCTTTTCCTTCATTTTATTAATGTACTAATTGTTTATTCTCTTTTCAATGCAGGTTCGTGGAACATGGGCAAGGGGAACGCCGACGGCGTGGGTTTCCTACGCAAGGTCGTCGGCCTGCCTAATCGGAGTGGTCGAGCATGTAATCCTCCCCCCCCCCCCCCGACTACTTGACAATGACTCCTCACAGGGAGGTCGAGGGAGAGGTGCCCCTAGAGGAGGAGGGGGTAGGGGGAGAGCCCCTAGAGGGTGAGGGGGTGGGGGGAGAGCCACTACAGGGGGTCGCGGCCAGAAAGAGTGCACCCTCACCGACTTAGGGGTGTTGTCTTCGAGGCCCTCCTCTAGTGAGGTACCCTCTAACGAGGAGAGGAGGAGAAGGAAGAGGTTCGGGATGGGGCCGAGGAGGAGGTGGACGAGGAGGTTGGGGAGGGGGACGAGGAGGAGGAGGAGGAGGAGGCAGGCGAGGAGGAGGGTGGTGGCGGGGATGATGGTGGTGGCGGGGAGGGGGTTGGCAACAAGGGGTGGCTGCGTGGTAACGCAAAGCTACCAAAGCAGATTCCTGCTACTGAGCAGCAGAAGTGGCTCATTGAGCCCACGGGGAAAGAGTAAGTGCCACTTTATAATAATTTCATTCTTTTGCTTGTCACATGCTCATTCCGGTAGTTATTTATTTTGCTTGTCACATGCTAATATTTCATTCTTTTGCAGCAAATGGATATATCCTAAAGGGGCCCGTATTCCCAACGGCCTCATCACCGTCTTGCTGAAGGTACACTGGTTGGGGCTGTACTGTCCGGATCCAGTCAGGCACCCGGACCGTCGGGTTTTGGCCACGAGCTGGGACCACTGGGAAGCGGCCCTCCACGCGGACCATGAGACCCATGCCAAGGCCGTGATCACTACTTTCTGGGTGAGTTCTCTTCAGAAGCGCAAGTCCATTCTAGTTTCATGAATGATTTAACTCATGGCTTCTTCCATTCTTGTTTCATGCATGATTGTAGAAATTGTATCAAGTCATTCCGGAGCACAAGGCCAGAGCCGACCAGATCGTGTTGCGCCAAGCCAAGAAGAAGGCCCGCCAGCTCCAGTACAAGGTGCGCTGGGTGGCCATCTCGACATACTATCACGACGCTCTTGGTGTGAAGATGACCAAGGAAGAAGCGCGGAGGATGGGCATTACCTTGGAGAGGCACGAGTACTTGGCCGTAAGTATAAAAGATTTTTCATTCCGATGTTTGTGGTACATTTCACCGTTTCGTGTTGACATGCCATTATGCTTTCAATATGTAGGTGTGTCCAAATTGGTGTTATGGAAAAGACGAGTCCTGGGCGGCATTGGTGGATCTTTGGTGTGATAAGGATGGAGCCTGGGCGGCTACGAGCATCAAAAACAAGGCTAACCGAGGGAAGGAGGGAGTACATGCTCAGGGAAACCGAAACCGCTTTCTCCACAAGACACTTCATGTATGACTAACCTCATTAAACATTCTTCTTCTTCTATTTACCATCACTTTCTTATGTATGACTAACCTCTGTTTGGTGGTGCAGTAGGAGAAATTGAAGCAGCCGCTCTCACACATGGAGGCGTGGGAGATCGCCCATACGCGGAAGGAGCCCAAGCCTGGCGAGTCCAAGTACTACGGCAACACCGCACAGAAGAAGAAGGCCTACTCCGATGGGTACCTGAGGTTACATCCTGGCACACCTGACCCCATTGTGGCGGATCTGGACGAGAGGGTGGTGGTGGGCATGGGGCCCAAGGAGCATGGTCGGGAGGCGGTTTTGGATGCTGTGATCACTCCTTCTATCTCCTACACACAGCTCCGAGCTACCGACCCGAGCCTGACCAGCACACGAGCACGCCCATGACCAGTGCGCAGTCACAGTCCCTCTTTCAGGAGCGGCAATCTGTAAGCATTTTCCCTCTTATCTTCATTGCTCACTTTATTTTCCGCATTGAGTAGTTTTATGAGTTCCATCATGTCATACCGTAGGCCTACATGGAGTACACACGCCAGGAGACCATGGCGTGGCATGAGAGCCTTTTTGCATTCCATGAGCAGAACAATCGCAGGATGCAGCACGCTCTTGAGGAAATGGTGGCCGGAAGGGTTCCTCAATTGCAACAAGCACCACCTCCTCCACCACAACCAAGGCTGCTTATCTTTGAGGAGTTTCGGGCACAGAACTCTGGCCCCTCGCCGGTTAGTTCATCCCCAATCTATTCACCCAAAGCATATTGTTTATTCAACACAGTCATATATCCCCATAACATGTCTTTTCAACATCCAGGGAACCGGTGGATCTACCGTTGGTGGTGGTCTTGGCACCACTCCTGAGTCACGGAGCCTGATCACTCCGATCCACGGAGGCGGAGGCGGAGGCGGTGGAGGTCTTGGCGGTAGCGCTGCCGCTAGCAGTGACGACCTGCGCTTCGGCGGACTTGGCGGTGACGA
>JAAAXO010000307.1:477820-539230 GCA_011799875.1 Thinopyrum elongatum | reverse complement strand
TGACAAGTTTTAAATCATCCCAAGTAGTAGGTATAAAATCAGAGTTTAACCGACAATATTCACTCCACCAAACTAAAGCAAAGCTACTGAAAGTACTAATCGCAGCTTGAAATTTTCCACGCTCATCAAAATTATGGGAAGCAAATATAGCATTAATTTTGTACTCCCATTCAATATATAAATCAGGTCTAAAACGACCAGTAAATGGTGGCATGGAAACATTAACCTGATTATGTGCATTCTCATGTTGTTGCTCCTCTTGTGACGGTTGTTGTATTTTCTTAGGTGGTGGCAAATCTCCCATGATCGATGAAGCCCAAGAACTAACAACTCCGGAACCTGCCATGATTAGTAGAAACAAAAAAAATCGAGAATAATGTTCCTATGAACTACTAGGATGTGGTGGTAAAGCGCTCACAGTAAAGCAAATATCAATATCTTACAAGTTCTTACCATGCAGCAGGTGGTGACGGGCAACCAACGATGTCAAACAACTCCGAAGATTGAGTAAAGCGATTGCTAGGTGAACGTACGTATACACGGTGTAGGAATATGTGGAGCTGGGTTGGCTATATATGGTAGCAAAAGATTAGCAATAATCAATTCAGAGATGCAATGTTGAATAAACGCTCAACGACGGTACTGTGCTGGTCCTAGGCTAGACCGGACTAGAGACGCGAGCCTAGAACACTAATGAGGTCACGGCGTAGCACAACTAGCATCAATAAAGGATATGAAGTACCTCTGGACAGCAAGATATAAGTGAAGATCACAATGGCAGTAAAGATAATGATGAGAAACAACTACCAAGTAGCATATACCAACAATTCTCTCTCCAACTTTACTCTATAAAAGTTTGTGTCAATTTTATGATAATTTTTCTCAAGAAAGGCACTGACTCAAGCTTTCAAACACAAAAAGAATCACTAAATTCCGAGTTGATATGAGGAGTCAAAAAATTCTAAAACTGGCCTGAAAAACAGGAACAAGCTGTGTTCGCGAACTTCGGAGGGCAAAAAGACCTATTTAGAAGCCGATTTTGAGGTCTCAAATATTGAACTAGCTTCTGCAACTATTTAGATGCGGCTCGTCACTAGCTTTAATTTGAGTACTCACGGAGCCAAAACAGACTTCGTACGAAAAAGATATGCCTGTTTTACTGAACACTGCGCAAAACAGTTTCCAATCCGAATTCAGCTACGAGATTGAGTCTAGATAGATCCGAATTTTGTTTTTTTTTTCTGCTCTCTTTTTTTCCTCACACTTTTTTTCTTTTTCTTTCTCTCTTTTTTTTCTCTGACTTTTTTTTTTACTTTTTTTTCTCTCTTTTTTTTCTCTCTCCCTCTTTCCAAAACAAACTAGATAAGATGTAGATTGGATCAAGCACAGATGTGAACGACCTCAACTATGATTATGACAATGAATGGTGGGTAGCACGATTTGGAAATTGATGGATGGGATGGTGGACAGCGGAAGGAATAACGATGCAGCGGCGGCGTGACTAATGTGAACAGAACTCGAAACTCTAAACGAACTAGACACTAAGACCAGCAACTCGACACGACGATGTAACCGATAATTCAACTATGCAAGCAATGAAAAGAAAATTGCAAAGGCTCAGACTGGCTTGGACAAAGGATGAATAGATCTAACTTTTTTTTTGTGGCTTTTTTTGGACAATAGGTAAGAAAATAAATCTAATCTAGGGAAAACTGGAAATTCTCACCGAGCAACCTGAAAACTGGTACCACTTGATAGAGGCGAGGGTGTCCCGATCTTTCGATGAGATGGTAACATCGATTTGGTGGAGCCGACTTTGACGATCCGACTACAAACGTGCACGACGTTGCGCCTTAGCAATCGCTAAACCAATCTCCTGAGGTTACTGACGATGCTGGAAGCACGATCAGCCTGACCACGAAGGTCTATTCCTGCACGCAATCGAAGAACAAGCAAGAATATGATAATGCAATCTGAATATTGCAAATATAGATGAAGTATTGATAATGGTGGGGATCCGAAAGCGGTCTTGGTCTGGTCGTTGGACACAAACGAAGTACACGAAGTTGCAATGGCTAACTTTTAACTAAACAAATCCCAAGGAAAAAGCTACTAGATGGATCTACTTATATAGGAGTAAGGGGTGGCGGCCAAGGAGGTGGGAGGACGTCCCAAGGCAGCCTAAAACTAACCCTAGGTCGTACAAGGCTCATGGGCCCAAGTGGAGGTGATGCAACACCTTTGGACTTGTAGTTTGACTCGGATTCTGCTACAGCGTCAGATTGTTTCGTCGATAACTCATAGCTCCGGATGAATTTTAAGGTGAATCCAATTGGGTTGGAAAGAGCACGAAATCTACTTTCCAACAAAAAAAGAATCACCCAATTCGGAGTCCGTATGAAAAAGTTCTTGGCGTTTTGAGTCAGGTATGTCTGTGCAGTCCGAATCTGAATCCAGAACGTGAGAGGCTTGGACTCTATCTTCTCTTGGCCCAAAAGTGACGTGAGAGGACTTTTTGAACAGCACCTAAACTTTTTCCCTTATCTTCATATGTGAATTGTACAAATGTCCCATACACCTGCAATTAGACATGGCACAAAAGTTTGTGAAGTATTTTTGTCCTGGATGACACAAATAAATTATTGCATAGTTTGCATTAGAAATCACCTCACAAATATACATGTATGCAATATTTTTGGTCGTATCCAAGGTATTCATATCCTCATCATCCTCCACTTCTTGAAAACAAAGCCGTCCTCGGCGTTGCTTAATCTGAAATGTGGCTAACAAAAGAGACAAGGTGTACATGTTGTATATGTATATGTCATCCATTTTTACTTCCCTTGATTTTTGCACATATGACACATGTATACATGAGTAACTTTCATAGTTCATAAAATGTAAAGCCAAAATATTATCACAAGTATTAGAAGACATGAAAATATTGCAACTCAATTTGCACATATAAGTGAAGCTCTTATTCATATCAAAGGATTGACAATGTTCATCATTAAACCATCCCAACATTGGTGAATAAACCTTACTTGCATCAAATTTACATGCTACTACATGCTTAAATAAGCAAACATGCAATAAGTCTTTTGACACAAAATCATCACCAAGATTAGAGGTCATATCAAAAGGATTAAACATTGTTTCTTTTGCATCAACAGTTAATTCATTGGGTGCACTCAAAATTGTTGATACATCAACTCTTTGATCACATGACGCATTCATGACAGTAACACGATTCTCTAAAATAGTTGGTGTGCTCAAATCAATAGGTAACACAACACATGATGTATTCAAGTTAACTAGGCATGCATCATTCTCATGTGAAAGTTGAAAATCTGTACCTTTGTCATTACCTCTTATGATCAACTCAGATGATGTAGGCACTCTTGATAGAGGCGAGGGTGTCCCGATCTTTCGATGAGATGATATCTATCGTTTTTGGTGGAGTAGACTTTGACGATCCGACTACGAACGTGTGAGGACGTCGCGCCTTAGCAATCGCTAAACCAACTCCGAGAGGTTATTGACCACGCCGGAGCACAATCAACCTGACCCCGAGGGTCTATCTCCTGCAAGCAAACGAAGAACAAGCAAGAAACTAAGATTTGCAATCCGGATATTGCGAATATAAGATGAAAGCTTTATTGATCGAGGTGGGGTTCTGTGACGTCTTGGTCTGGTTGTTGAACACAAACGAAGTACGCGAAGTTGCAGCTATGGCGAACTTTTAATCTAAACAAAACCCAAGGAAAAAGCTACTAGATGGATCTACTTATATAGGAGTAAGGGGTGGCGGCCAAGGAGGTGGGAGGACGTCCCAAGGCAGCCTAAAACTAACCCTAGGTCGTACAAGGCTCATGGGCCCAAGTGGAGGTGATGCAACACCTTTGGACTTATAGTTTGACTCGGATTCTGCTGCAGCGTCAGATTGTTTCATTGATAACTCAACGCTCCGGACGAATTTTAAGGTGAATCCAATTGGGTTGGAAAGAGCACGAAATCTACTTTCCAACAAAAAAAAGAATCACCCAATTCGGAGTCCGTATGAAAAAGTTCTTGGCGTTTTGAGTCAGGTATGTCTGTGCAGTCCGAATCTGAATCCAGAACGTGAGAGACTTGGACTCTATCTTCTCTTGGCCCAAAAGTGACGTGAGAGGACTTTTTGAACAGCACCTAAACTTCTCGTTTTCCCTTATCTTCATATGTGAATTGTACAAATGTCCCATACACCTGCAATTAGACATGGCACAAAAGTTTGTGAAGTATTTTTGTCCTGGATGACACAAATAAATTATTGCATAGTTTGCATTAGAAATCACCTCACAAATATACATGTATGCAATATTTTTGGTCGTATCCAAGGTATTCATGTCCTCATCATGTACTCTTGGCAGATGGTGGTGGTGGTGCCTGTTTTCTTGTATCTCGGTTGGAATTGGCGGCTGAAGTCAGTGGTGCCGCAGTAGGACGTGTGGGAGTAGAGGAGGCACGCGGTGTCCATGATGAAGATCGACCTGCAGAAAAATTAGTTCGCGCCAATGCCTGTCGATCCTGCACTTCACGTTCAGCTTTACAAGCAAGATGGAATAAACGAGTGATATTATTATACTCCTTATACTCTAGAATGGTCTGAATCTCTCTATTTAATCCACCCATGAAACGTGCAAGCATAGCTTCATTCTCCTCAACAATACCACATCTAATCATGCCAGTTTGTAATTCCTGATAATATTCTTCTACAGAATTTTTTCCTTGTCTTAAGCGCTGCAATTTTTGAAGTAATTCACGTTGATAATATGGTGGAACCCAACGAGTACGCATAGCAGTTTTCAAAGCAGCCCACGTAGCTGGAATAGGATATAATCTACAATGTTCAGACCACCATACACATGCAAAACTAGTGAAAGCACAAACAGCAGCAGCAACACGTCGTTCCTCGGGATATTGTAAACATGTAAAACGTTGTTCTGTTTCTAACTCCCAAGTAAGATATATATCAGGAACATATCTACCATCGAATGGTGGAATATTCAATTTTAATTTAGGAAGATGGTCATGATCTCGTACCTGAAGTGGTGGTGCAGGCCTACCATTGCGATTATTTGCATGTGGACGACCTGGTGCTGGTGGTTGCACGTAGTTATGATTTTGATCAACCTCATCCTCATAATCGCCCGCGTAATCATCCTCCTCCTCGGCACCAGCAGCAGCAGGAGCAGGAGCCAAAGAAGCATCAACAGTAGGTACAGCAGCACCAGAAGTTTGGCCATCCTCAAGAGGAACACGCTTCGCTCGTCCGAACTGATTTGGAAGGGGGCGTTGTTGTTGTCGTTGCAGAGGTGCGACAGGTGCAGCCGGTGGTGGTTGGGGAAGACGTGTGAGCAATTCATTAAACTTGTTATCCAGCTTTGTCTCGAACGACTTCTCCATGCCATCTATCTTCTCCATGGCCTCTTCAAATCTGTTTAGCACATCTCCCACCTGGCCACTCATCATTTGCTGAAATTTATCATGCAACTCCTTGTTCGTCATGTTCTCCCAGTCAATCTCGTCGGCTTGTGATCCTGCCATGGTTAGCAGCAATAGAAACACACAAGAATATGATCCTACAGACTACTAGAAAGTGGTGGTGGTGTGGTGTGGTGTCACAAATCCGTCAAGCAAATCTCAAATTCTTACCAGTTCTTACCCAGCAGCAGGTGGTGATCGACAACCTTTGTAGTCAAAACTCTCAGAGCTTGGACAGAGCGATTGCCAGGTGGTGTCAAACGCACGATGTAGATGTATGTGGAGCTGGGAAGGCTTATGATATGGTAGCAAAAAGGGTCAGCAATAATCAATTCAGAGATGCAATGTTGAATAAACTCTCAACGACGGTACTGTGCTGGTCCTAGGCTAGACCGTGCTAGAGACGCGAGCCTAGAACACTAACAAAAATCACGGCGCTGCACGTAAACAAGGGAGGAGCACACTCTGAATTTTTTTCTTTTTTTTTTTTGCACTTTTTTTTCCTCTTTTTTTTTTGCTCCGCAACAATTTTTTTTCGAAAAAGTCTACAAATGGTCTAAAAACTGCCTAGCCAGAATTTTCCAGACTTAGTTTTTTTTTTAAGCTGGAACTATTTTTCTTCTGCGGGTAGCACGAAATTTGGGGAATCCGACTTGTTCACGACTCATAGTATCGCGTGATCTGGAACTCTAAAATAAAGGAATAAATACTGGACTCGGACTAGGACTGGTGGCAGAGATGAATCTGGTGGAACTTGAACTGGTGATGGTATATGACGGTAGTATATGTGGGCTCGGATTGGTGGTGGTATATGGACTCGGATCGTGGTGGTATATGGACTCGGATCGGTGGTGGTATATGGACTCAGAGAAATAGCAGATAAGCTGTGGTGGTATACGGTAGGGGCGATGATGATGGTGCGGCGGCGGCGTGACAACTTGTGAACAGAACTCGAAACTCTAAAGAACTAGACGCTAAGACCAGCAACTTGACACGACGATGCAACCGCAAATTCAACAAAGCAAAAACCCTAAAAAGATTATATAAAGGCTCAGATTGGTTCGGATATGATGAACTAACCCTAAATTTTTTTTTGGCTTTTTCCTGGACTGTAGGTATGAAGAACAGACTCGATCTAAACTAAGAAAAACTGTAAATCTCACCGAGCAACCTGGGAATCTGATACCACTTGATAGAGGCGAGGGTGTCCCGATCTTTCGATGAGATGATATCTATCGTTTTTGGTGGAGTAGACTTTGACGATCCGACTACGAACGTGTGAGGACGTCGCGCCTTAGCAATCGCTAAACCAACTCCGAGAGGTTATTGACCACGCCGGAGCACAATCAACCTGACCCCGAGGGTCTATCTCCTGCAAGCAAACGAAGAACAAGCAAGAAACTAAGATTTGCAATCTGGATATTGTGAATATAAGATGAAAGCTTTATTGATCGAGGTGGGGTTCTGTGACGTCTTGGTCTGGTTGTTGAACACAAACGAAGTACGCGAAGTTGCAGCTATGGCGAACTTTTAATCTAAACAAAACCCAAAGTCTAAACGGTGCCCTAAGGGCTGTATATATGGAGGAAGAGGGGGGGATTTCGTGGCCCTTGAAGGAGGGGTCCGAAACCAACCCTATCTCTTGTTTCGCCACACATACGGACTCTAAAAATAGCCTATACTCAAGTATTTCGAAATTACATGGGCCTGGCCCAATAATAAGGTGACGCAGCACCTATAATAGCCTCTGGACGAAATTTATGAAGTGGCATCTTGTATATTTCGTCCAAGGCTTCCTGCACTCCTTATGGTGGCTTCAAAGTCTTGAAATCATCACTTGTAACTCCGTTCTTGTTCCCCTTGCGCATGCCATCATCTCCATGCTTGAACTTGCTCCAAGGTTCCTCTTTCTTGTCCAAGCTAGGCCCTTCATTTGTAAGCAAAACAAATGTATCCAATTTAGGCAGCATCATATTCTCATGAACATTAGAATCATTACCAAGAAACGAAAGTACCTGATAATTTAATTGGCGTGCGCGAGCTCTAGTAATTGGTCCAGTATGTATAGCAGCAGGGGCTGTGGGTGTAACAATGGTATTGATATCCTCATCATTGCCTCCTGCTGTCACTAACATTTTGCAGGAGTTCGCTGATGTCTTTCCACAAGACGTGCCACCGGGATTACCACCTATTCGCGGGATTGAGCATCAGATTGACTTAATTCCCGGTGCTTCACTGCCAAACCGTGCGCCTTACCGTACCAATCCAGAGGAGACGAAGGAGATTATGAGTCAAGTACAGGAGCTGCTCGACAAAGGTTATATACGCGAATCTCTTAGTCCTTGTGTTGTTCCTATTATACTAGTGCCAAAAAAGGATGGTACATCACGTATGTGTGTTGATTGTAGAGGCATTAATAATATTACTATTCGCTATCGTCATCCTATTCCTAGGCTAGATGATATGCTTGATGAATTGAGTGGCTCTACAATATTCTCCAAAGTTGATTTGTGTAGTGGATACCATCAAATTCGTATGAAATTGGGAGATGAATGGAAAACAGCATTTAAAACTAAGTTTGGTTTATATGAATGGTTAGTCATGCCTTTTGGGTTAACTAATGCACCTAGTACTTTCATGAGATTAATGAACGAAGTTTTACGTGCTTTCATTGGACGATTTGTGGTAGTTTACTTTGATGATATATTGATTTATAGCAGATCTTTGGAGGAACATTTGGAACATTTACGTGTTGTTTTTATTGCTCTACGTGATGCACGTTTGTTTGGTAACCTTGGGAAGTGCACCTTTTGCACCGACCGAGTATCTTTTCTTGGCTATGTTGTTACTCCACATGGAATTGAAGTTGATAAAGCCAAGATTGAAGCTATTGAGAGTTGGCCGCAGCCCAAAACGGTCACACAAGTGAGGAGTTTCCTTGGCCTCGCTGGTTTCTATAGGCGTTTTGTGAGAGATTTCAGCACCATTGCTGCACCTCTCAATGAGCTTACAAAGAAGGATATGCCTTTTGTTTGGGGTACCTCACAGGAAGAAGCGTTCACGGTATTGAAAGATAAGTTGACACATGCTCCTTTACTCCAACTTCCTGATTTTAATAAGACTTTTGAGCTTGAATGTGATGCTAGTGGAATTGGATTAGGAGGTGTTTTATTACAAGAGGGCAAACCTGTTGCTTATTTTTCTGAAAAATTGAGTGGGCCTAGTCTGAACTATTCTACTTATGATAAAGAATTATATGCTCTTGTTCAGACCTTAGAAACATGGCAACATTATTTATGGCCCAAAGAATTTGTTATACATTCTGATCATGAATCTTTGAAACACATTAAAAGTCAAGCAAAACTGAACCGTAGACATGCTAAATGGGTTGAATTTATTGAGACTTTCCCTTATGTCATTAAACACAAGAAGGGTAAAGAAAATGTTATTGCTGATGCATTGTCTCGTCGTTATACTATGCTTTCACAACTTGACTTTAAAATATTTGGTTTGGAGACCATCAAAGATCAATATGTGCATGATGCTGAATTTAAAGATGTATTGCAGAATTGTAAGGAAGGGAGAACATGGAACAAGTTCGTCGTTAACGATGGATTTGTGTTTCGTGCTAACAAGCTATGCATTCCAGCTAGCTCCGTTCGTCTTTTGTTGTTGCAGGAGGCGCATGGAGGAGGATTAATGGGACACTTTGGAGTGAAGAAGACGGAGGATATACTTGCTACACATTTCTTTTGGCCAAAGATGAGACGGGATGTTGAGCGTTTTGTTGCTCGCTGCACTACATGTCAAAAAGCTAAGTCACGACTCAATCCTCATGGTTTATATATGCCTTTGCCTGTACCTAGTGTTCCTTGGGAGGATATATCTATGGACTTTGTTTTAGGTTTACCTCGAACAAAGAAGGGGAGGGATAGCATATTTGTTGTCGTGGATAGGTTCTCGAAAATGGCACACTTTATACCATGTCATAAAAGCGATGATGCTGTTAATGTTGCTGATTTGTTCTTTCGTGAAATTATATGCTTGCATGGTGTGCCAAATACTATTGTTTCAGATCATGATACGAAATTTCTTAGCCACTTTTGGAGATGTTTTTGGGCTAAGTTGGGGACTAAACTGCTTTTTAGTACTACATGTCACCCCCAAACTGATGGACAAACTGAAGTAGTCAATAGAACATTGTCTACTATGCTTAGGGCTGTTTTGAAGAATAACAAGAAAATGTGGGAAGAATGCTTGCCTCATATTGAATTTGCTTATAATCGTTCATTGCATTCTACTACTAAGATGTGTCCTTTTGAAATTGTGTATGGTTTCCTTCCTCGTGCACCAATTGATTTGTTGCCTCTTCCATCTTCGGAGAAGGTTAATTTTGATGCTAAACAACGTGCTGAATTGATCTTAAAAATGCATGAGTTAACTAAGGAGAACATTGAGCGTATGAATGCTAAATATAAACTTGCTGCAGATAAGGGTAGAAAACATGTTGTGTTTGCACCTGGAGATCTTGTTTGGTTACATTTGCGTAAGGATAGATTTCCTGATTTGCGCAAATCAAAGCTAATGCCACGTGCTGATGGTCCTTTTAAGGTGTTAGAGAAAATAAATGATAATGCATATAAACTTGAGCTGCCTGCAGATTTTGGGGTTAGTCCCACTTTTAACATTGCAGATTTGAAGCCTTATTTGGGTGAGGAAGATGAGCTTCCGTCGAGGACGACTTCATTTCAAGAAGGGGAGGATGATGAGGACATCAATACCATTGTTACACCCACAGCCCCTGCTGCTATACATACTGGACCAATTACTAGAGCTCGCGCACGCCAATTAAATTATCAGGTACTTTCGTTTCTTGGTAATGATTCTAATGTTCATGAGAATATGATGCTGCCTAAATTGGTTACATTTGTTTTGCTTACAAATGAAGGGCCTAGCTTGGACAAGAAAGAGGAACCTTGGAGCAAGTTCAAGCATGGAGATGATGGCATGCGCAAGGGGAACAAGAACGGAGTTACAAGTGATGATTTCAGGACTTTGAAGCCACCATAAGGAGTGCAGGAAGCCTTGGACGAAATATACAAGATGCCACTTCATAAATTTCGTCCAGAGGCTATTATAGGTGCTGCGTCACCTTATTATTGGGCCAGGCCCATGTAATTTCGAAATACTTGAGTATAGGCTATTTTTAGAGTCCGTATGTGTGGGGAAACAAGAGATAGGGTTGGTTTCGGACCCCTCCTTCAAGGGCCACGAAATCCCCCCCTCTTCCTCCATATATACAGCCCTTAGGGCACCGTTTAGACTTTGGGGATTTGTTTAGTTAAAAGTTAGCCATTGCAACTTCGTGTACTTCGTTTGTGTCCAACGACCAGACCAAGACCGCTTTTGGATCCCCACGTTTATCAATACTTCATCTATAATCGCAATATTCAGATTGCATTATCATATTCTTGCTTGTTCTTCGATTGCGTGCAGGAATAGACCTTCGTGGTCAGGCTGATCGTGCTTTCAGCATCGTCAGTAACCTCGGGAGATTGGTTTAGCGATTGCTAAGGTGCAACGTCGTGCACGTTTGTAGTCGGATCGTCAAAGTCGACTCCACCAAATCGATAGCTATCATCTCATCGAAAGATCAGGACACCCTCGCCTCTATCACTAGTGGAATTGGATTAGGAGGTGTGTTATTACAAGATGGCAAACCTGTTGCATACTTTTCTGAAAAATTGAGTGGGCCTAGTTTGAACTATTCTACTTATGATAAAGAATTATATGCTCTTGTTCGGACCTTAGAAACATGGCAACATTATTTATGGCCCAAAGAATTTGTTATACATTCTGATCATGAATCTTTGAAACACATTAAAAGTCAAGCAAAACTGAACCGTAGACATTCTAAATGGGTTGAATTCATTGAGACTTTCCCTTATGTCATTAAACACAAGAAGGTTAAAGAAAATGTTATTACTGATGCATTGTCTCGTCGTTATACTATGCTTTCACAACTTGACTTTAAAATATTTGGTTTGGAGACCATCAAAGATCAATATGTGCATGATCCAGAATTTAAAGATGTATTGCAGAATTGAAAAGAAGGGAGAACATGGAATAAGTTCGTCGCTAACGATGGATTTGTGTTTCGTGCTAACAAGCTATGCATTCCAGCTAGCTCCGTTCGTCTTTTGTTGTTGCAGGAGGCGCATAGAGGAGGATTAATGGGACACTTTGGCGTAAAGAAGACGGAGGATGTACTTGCTACACATTTCTTTTGGCCAAAGATTGATAGAGGCGAGGACTGTCCCGATCTTTCGATGAGATGGTACTATCGATTTGGTGGAGCCGACTTTGACGATCCGACTACAAACGTGCATGACGTTGCGCCTTAGCAATCGCTAAACCAATCTCCTGAGGTTACTGACGATGCTGGAAGCACGATCAGCCTGACCACGAAGGTCTATTCCTGCACGCAATCGAAGAACAAGCAAGAATATGATAATGCAATCTGAATATTGCGAATATAGATGAAGTATTGATAATGGTGGGGATCCGAAAGTGGTCTTGGTCTGGTCGTTGGACACAAACGAAGTACACGAAGTTGCAATGGCTAACTTTTAACTAAACAAATCCCAAGCAAAAAGCTACTAGATGGATCTACTTATATAGGAGCAAGGGGTGGCGGCCAAGGAGGTGGGAGGACGTCCCAAGGCAGCCTAAAACTAACCCTAGGTCGTACAAGGCCAATGGGCCCAAGTGGAGGTGATGCAACACCTTTGGACTTGTAGTTTGACTCTGAATCTGCTACAGCGTCAGATTGTTTCGACGACAACTCAACGCTCCGGATGAATTTGAAGGTGAAACCAATTGGGTTAGAAAGAGCACGAAATCTACTTTCCAACAAAAAAAGAATCACCCAATTCGGAGTCCGTATGAAATAGTTCTTGGCGTTTTGAGTCAGGTATGTCTGTGAAGTCCGAATCTGAATCCAGAACGTGAGAGACTTGGACTTTATCTTCTCTTGGCCCAAAAGTGACGTGAGAGGACTTTTTGAACAGCACATAAACTTCTCTTTTTCCCTTATGTTCATATGTGGATTGTACAAATCTCCCATACACCTGCAATTAGACATGGCACAAAAGTTTGTGAAGTATTTTTGTCTTGGATGACATAAATAAATTATTGCATAGTTTGCATTAGAAATCACCTCACAAATATACATGTATGCAATATTTTTGGTCGTATCCAAGGTAGTCATGTCCTCATCATCCTCCCCTTCTTGAAAACAAAGCCGTCCTCGGCGTTGCTTAATCTGAAATGTGGCTAACAAAAGAGACAAGGTATATGTATATGTCATCCATTTTTACTTCCCTTGATTTTTGCACATATGACACATGTATACATGAGTAACTTTCATAGTTCATAAAATGTAAAGCCAAAATATTATCACAAGTATTAGAAGACATGAAAATATTGCAACTCAATTTGCACATATAAGTGAAGCTCTTATTCATATCAAAGGATTGACAATGTTCATCATTAAACCATCCCAACATTGGTGAATAAACCTTACTTGCATCAAATTTATATGCTACAACATGCTTAAATAAGCAAACATGCAATAAGTCTTTTGACACAAAATCATCACAAAGATTAGAGGTCATATCAAAATGATTAAACATTGTTTCTTTTGCATCAACAGTTAGTTCATTGGGTGTTGATGAGGACATCAATACCATTGTTACACCCACAGCCCCTGCTTCTATACATACTGGACCAATTACTAGAGCTCGCGCACGCCAATTAAAATATCAGGTACTTTCGTTTCTTGGTAATGATTCTAAAGTTCATGAGAATATGATGCTGCCTAAATTGGATACATTTGTTTTGCTAACAAATGAAGGGCCTAGCTTGGACAAGAAAGAGGAACCTTGGAGCAAGTTCAAGCATGGAGATGATGGCATGCGCAAGGGGAACAAGAACGGAGTTACAAGTGATGATTTCCGGACTTTGAAGCCACCATAAGGAGTGCAGGAAGCCTTGGACGAAATATACAAGATGCCACTTCATAAATTTCGTCCAGAGGCTATTATAGGTGCTGCGTCACCTTATTATTGGGCCAGGCCCATGTAATTTCGAAATACTTGAGTATAGGCTATTTTTAGAGTCCGTATGTGTGGGGAAACAAGAGATAGGGTTGTTTTCGGACCCCTCCTTCAAGGGCCACGAAATCCCCTCCTCTTCCTCCATATATACAGCCCTTAGGGCACCGTTTAGACTTTGGGTTTTGTTTAGATTAAAAGTTCACCATAGCTGCAACTTCGCGTACTTCGTTTGTGTTCAACGACCAGACCAAGACGTCACAGAACCCCTCCTTGATCAATAAAGCTTTCATCTTATATTCGCAATATCCAGATTGCAAATCTTAGTTTCTTGCTTGTTCGTCGTTTGCTTGTAGGAGATAGACCCTCGTGGTCAGGTTGATTGTGCTCCGGCGTGGTCAATAACCTCTCGGAGTTGGTTTAGCGATTGCTAAGGCGCGACGTCCTCGCACGTTCGTAGTCGGATCGTCAAAGTCTACTCCACCAAAAACGATAGCTATCATCTCATCGAAAGATCGGGACACCCTCGCCTCTATCAGGTGCACTCAAAATTGTTGATACTTCAACTCTTTGATCACATGACGCATTCATGACAGTAACACGATTCTCTAAAATAGCTGGTGTGCTCAAATCAATAGGTAACACAACACATGATGTATTCAAGTTAACTAGGCATGCATCATTCTCATGTGAAAGTTGAAAATCTGTACCTTTGTCATTACCTCTTATGATCAACTCAGACGATGTAGGCACTCTTTGATAGAGGCGAGGGTGTCCCGATCTTTCGATGAGATGATAGCTATCGTTTTTGGTGGAGTAGACTTTGACGATCCGACTACGAACGTGCGAGGACGTCGCGCCTTAGCAATCGCTAAACCAACTCCGAGAGGTTATTGACCACGCCGGAGCACAATCAACCTGACCACGAGGGTCTATCTCCTGCAAGCAAACGAAGAACAAGCAAGAAACTAAGATTTGCAATCTGGATATTGCGAATATAAGATGAAAGCTTTATTGATCAAGGTGGGGTTCTGTGACGTCTTGGTCTGGTGGTTGAACACAAACGAAGTACGCGAAGTTGCAGCTATGGCAAACTTTTAATCTAAACAAAACCCAAAGTCTAAACGGTGCCCTAAGGGCTGTATATATGGAGGAAGAGGGGGGGATTTCGTGGCCCTTGAAGGAGGGGTCCGAAAACAACCCTATCTCTTGTTTCCCCACACATACGGACTCTAAAAATAGCCTATACTCAAGTATTTCGAAATTACATGGGCCTGGCCCAATAATAAGGTGACGCAGCACCTATAATAGCCTCTGGACGAAATTTATGAAGTGGCATCTTGTATATTTCGTCCAAGGCTTCCTGCACTCCTTATGGTGGCTTCAAAGTCCGGAAATCATCACTTGTAACTCCGTTCTTGTTCCCCTTGCGCATGCCATCATCTCCATGCTTGAACTTGCTCCAAGGTTCCTCTTTCTTGTCCAAGCTAGGCCCTTCATTTCTAAGCAAAACAAATGTATCCAATTTAGGCAGCATCATATTCTCATGAACATTAGAATCATTACCAAGAAACGAAAGTACCTGATAATTTAATTGGCGTGCGCGAGCTCTAGTAATTGGTCCAGTATGTATAGCAGCAGGGGCTGTGGGTGTAACAATGGTATTGATGTCCTCATCATCCTCCCCGTCTTGAAATGAAGTCGTCCTCGACGGAAGCTCATCTTCCTCACCCAAATAAGGCTTCAAATCTGCAATGTTAAAAGTGGGACTAACCCCAAAATCTGCAGGCAGCTCAAGTTTATATGCGTTATCATTTATTTTCTCTAACACCTTAAAAGGACCATCAGCACGTGGCATTAGCTTTGATTTGCGCAAATCAGGAAATCTATCCTTACGCAAATGTAACCAAACAAGATCTCCAGGTGCAAACACAACATGCTTTCTACACTTATCTCCAGCAAGTTTATATTTAGCATTCATACGCTCAATGTTCTCCTTAGTTAACTCATGCATTTTTAAGATCAATTCAGCACGTTGTTTAGCATCAAAATTAACCTTCTCCGAAGATGGAAGAGGCAACAAATCAATAGGTGCACGAGGTAGGAAACCATATACAATTTCAAAAGGGCACATCTTAGTAGTAGAATGCAACGAACGATTATAAGCAAATTCAATATGAGGCACGCATTCTTCCCACATTTTCTTGTTATTCTTCAAAACAGCCCTAAGCATAGTAGACAATGTTCTATTGACTACTTCAATTTGTGCATCAGTTTGGGGGTGACAAGTAGTACTAAAAAGCAGTTTAGTCCCCAACTTAGCCCATAAACATCTCCAAAAGTGGCTAAGAAATTTGGTATCACGATCTGAAACAATAGTATTTGGCACACCATGCAAGCGAATAAATTCACGAAAGAACAAATCAGCAACATTAGCAGCATCATCGCTTTTATGACATGTTATAAAGTGTGCCATTTTCGAGAACCTATCCACGACAACAAATATGCTATCCCTCCCCTTCTTTGTTCGAGGTAAACCCAAAACAAAGTCCATAGATATATCCTCCCATGGAACACTAGGTACAGGCAACGGCATATATAAACCATGAGGATTGAGTCGTGACTTAGCTTTTTGACATGTAGTGCAGCGAGCAACAAAGCGCTCAACATCCCGTCTCATCTTTGGCCAAAAGAAATGTGTAGCAAGTACATCCTCCGTCTTCTTTACGCCAAAGTGTCCCATTAATCCTCCTCCATGCGCCTCCTGCAACAACAAAAGACGAACGGAGCTAGCTGGAATGCATAGCTTGTTAGCACGAAACACAAATCCATTGTTAATGACGAACTCGTTCCATGTTCTCCCTTCTTTACAATTCTGCAATACATCTTTAAATTCAGCATCATGCACATATTGATCTTTGATGGTCTCCAAACCAAATATTTTAAAGTCAAGTTGTGAAAGCATAGTATAACGACGAGACAATGCATCAGCAATAACATTTTCTTTACCCTTCTTGTGTTTAATGACATAAGGGAAAGTCTCAATGAATTCAACCCATTCAGCATGTCTACGGTTCAGTTTGGCTTGACTTTTAATATGTTTCAAAGATTCATGATCAGAATGAATAACAAATTCTTTGGGCCATAAATAATGTTGCCATGTTTCTAAGGTCCGAACAAGAGCATATAATTCTTTATCATAAGTAGAATAGTTCAGACTAGGCCCACTCAATTTTTCAGAAAAGTATGCAACAGGTTTGCCATCTTGTAATAACACACCTCCTAATCCAATTCCACTAGCATCACATTCAAGCTCAAAAGTCTTATTAAAATCAGGAAGTTGGAGTAAAGGAGCATGTGTCAACTTATCTTTCAATACCGTGAAGGCTTCTTCCTGTGCGGTACCCCAAACAAAAGGCACATCCTTCTTTGTAAGCTCATTGAGAGGTGCAGCAATGGTGCTAAAAGCTTTCACAAAACGTGATAGAGGCCGAGGTGTCCCGTCTTTCGATGAGATGGAGGCTATCGTTTTTGGTGGAGTAGACTTTGACGATCCGACTACGAACGTGCGAGGACGTCGCGCCTTAGCAATCGCTAAACCAACTCCGAGAGGTTATTGACCACGCCGGAGCACGATCAACCTGACCACGAGGGTCTATTTCCTGCAAGCAAACGAAGAACAAGCAAGAAACTAAGATTTGTAATCTGGATATTGCGAATATAAGATGAAAGCTTTATTAATCAAGGTGGGGTTCTGTGACGTCTTGGTCTGGTCGTTGAACACAAACGAAGTACGCGAAGTTGCAGCTATGGTGAACTTTAAATCTAAACAAAACCCAAAGTCTAAACGGTGCCCTAAGGGCTGTATATATGGAGGAATAGGGGGGGATTTCGTGGCCCTTGAAGGAGGGGTCCGAAACCAACCCTATCTCTTGTTTCCCCACACATACGGACTCTAAAAACAACTTATACTCAAGTATTTCGAAATTACATGGGCCTGGCCCAATAATAAGGTGACGCAGCACCAATAATAGCCTCTGGACGAAATTTATGAAGTGGCATCTTGTATATTTCGTCAAAGGCTTCCTGCACTCATTATGGTGGCTTCAAAGTCCTGAAATCATCACTTGTAACTCCGTTCTTGTTCCCCTTGCGCAGGCCATCATCTCCATGCTTGAACTTGCTCCAAGGTTCCTCTTTCTTGTCCAAGCTAGGCCCTTCATTTGTAAGCAAAACAAATGTATCCAATTTAGGCAGCATCATATTCTCATGAACATTAGAATCATTACCAAGAAACGAAAGTACCTGATAATTTAATTGGCGTGCGCGAGCTCTAGTAATTGGTCCAGTATGTATAGCAGCAGGGGCTGTGGGTGTAACAATGGTATTGATGTCCTCATCATCTTCCCCTTCTTGAAATGAAGTCGTCCTAGACGGAAGCTCATCTTCCTCACCCAAATAAGGCTTCAAATCTGCAATGTTAAAAGTGGGACTAACCCCAAAATCTGCAGGCAGCTCAAGTTTATATGCATTATCATTTATTTTCTCTAACTCCTTAAAAGGACCATCAGCACGTGGCATTAGCTTTGATTTGTGCAAATCAGGAAATCTATCCTTACGCAAATGTAACCAAACAAGATCTCCAGGTGCAAACACAACATGTTTTCTACCCTTATCTCCAGCAAGTTTATATTTAGCATTCATACGCTCAATGTTCTCCTTAGTTAACTCATGCATTTTTAAGATTAATTCAGCACGTTGTTTAGCATCAAAATTAACCTTCTCCGAAGATGGAAGAGGCAACAAATCAATAGGTGCACGAGGTAGGAAACCATATACAATTTCAAAAGGGCACATCTTAGTAGTAGAATGCAACGAACGATTATACGCAAATTCAATATGAGGCAAGCATTCTTCCCACATTTTCTTGTTATTCTTCAAAACAGCCCTAAGCATAGTAGAAAAAGTTCTATTGACTACTTCAGTTTGTCCATCAGTTTGGGGGTGACAAGTAGTACTAAAAAGCATTCAGCACGTTGTTTAGCATCAAAATTAACCTTCTCAGAAGATGGAAGAGGCAACAAATCAATAGGTGCACGTGGTAGGAAACCATATACAATTTCAAAAGGGCACATCTTAGTAGTAGAATGCAACGAACGATTATACGCAAATTCATTATGAGGCAAGCATTCTTCCCACATTTTCTTGTTATTCTTCAAAACAGCCCTAAGCATAGTAGACAAAGTTCTATTGACTACTTCAGTTTGTCATTCAGTTTGGGGGTGACAAGTAGTACTAAAAAGCAGTTTAGTCCCCAACTTAGCCCATAAACATCTCCAAAAGTGGCTAAGAAATTTGGTATCATGATCTGAAACAATAGTATTTGGTACACCATGCAAGCGAATAATTTCACGAAAGAACAAATCAGCAACATTAGCAGCATCATCGCTTTTATGACATGGTATAAAGTGTGCCATTTTCGAGAACCTATCCACGACAACAAATAAGCTATCCCTCCCCTTCTTTGTTCGAGCTAAACCCAAAACAAAGTCCATAGATATATCCTCCCATGGAACACTAGGTACAGGCAAAGGCATATATAAACCATGAGGATTGAGTCGTGACTTAGCTTTTTGACATGTAGTGCAGCGAGCAACAAAGCGCTCAACATCCCGTCTCATCTTTGGTGATGAGGACATCAATACCATTGTTACACCCGCAGCCCCTGCTGCTATACATACTGGACCAATTACTAGAGCTCGCGCACGCCAATTAAATTATCAGGTACTTTCGTTTCTTGGTAATGATTCTAATGTTCATGAGAATATGATGCTGCCTAAATTGGATACATTTGTTTTGCTTACAAATGAAGGGCCTAGCTTGGACAAGAAAGAGGAGCCTTGGAGCAAGTTCAAGCATGGAGATGATGGCATGCGCAAGGGGAACAAGAACGGAGTTACAAGTGATGATTTCAGGACTTTGAAGCCACCATAAGGAGTGCAGGAAGCCTTGGACGAAATATACAAGATGCCACTTCATAAATTTCGTCCAGAGTCTATTATAGGTGCTGCGTCACCTTATTATTGGGCCAGGCCCATGTAATTTCGAAATACTTGTGTATAGGCTATTTTTAGAGTCCGTATGTGTGGGGAAACAAGAGATAGGGTTGGTTTCGGACCCCTCCTTCAAGGGCCACGAAATCCCCCCCCTCTTCCTCCATATATACAGCCCTTAGGGCACCGTTTAGACTTTGGGTTTTGTTTAGATTAAAAGTTCGCCATAGCTGCAACTTCGCGTACTTCGTTTGTGTTCAACGACCAGACCAAGACGTCACAGAACCCCACCTCGATCAATAAAGCTTTCATCTTATATTCGCAATATCCAGATTGCAAATCTTAGTTTCTTGCTTGTTCTTCGTTTGCTTGCAGGAGATAGACCCTCGTGGTCAGGTTGATTGTGCTCCGGCGTGGTCAATAACCTCTCGGAGTTGGTTTAGCGATTGCTAAGGCGCGACGTCCTCGCACGTTCGTAGTCGGATCGTCAAAGTCTACTCCACCAAAAACGATAGATATCATCTCATCGAAAGATCGGGACACCCTCGCCTCTATCATTTGGCCAAAAGAAATGTGTAGCAAGTACATCCTCCGTCTTCTTTACGCCAAAGTGTCCCATTAATCCTCCTCCATGCGCCTCCTGCAAAAACAAAAGACGAACGGAGCTAGCTGGAATGCATAGCTTGTTAGCACGAAACACAAATCCATCGTTAACGACGAACTTATTACATGTTCTCCCTTCTTTACAATTCTGCAATACATCTTTAAATTCAGGATCATGCACATATTGATCTTTGATGGTCTCCAAACCAAATATTTTAAAGTCAAGTTGTGAAAGCATAGTATAACGACGAGACAATGCATCAGCAATAACATTTTCTTTACCCTTCTTGTGTTTAATGACATAAGGGAAAGTCTCAATGAATTCAACCCATTTAGCATGTCTACGGTTCAGTTTTGCTTGACTTTTAATGTGTTTCAAAGATTCATGATCAGAATGTATAACAAATTCTTTGGGCCATAAATAATGTTGCCATGTTTCTAAGGTCCGAACAAGAGCATATAATTCTTTATCATAAGTAGAATAGTTCAGACTAGGCCCACTCAATTTTTCAGAAAAGTATGCAACAGGTTTGCCATCTTGTAATAACACACCTCCTAATCCAATTCCACTAGCATCACATTCAAGCTCAAAAGTCTTATTAAAATCAGGAAGTTGGAGTAAAGGAGCATGTGTCAACTTATCTTTCAATACCGTGAAGGCTTCTTCCTGTGCGGTACCCCAAACAAAAGGCACATCCTTCTTTGTAAGCTCATTGAGAGGTGCAACAATGGTGCTAAAATCTCTCACAAAACGCCTATAGAAACCAGCGAGGCCAAGGAAGCTCCTCACTTGTGTGACCGTTTTGGGCTGCGGCCAACTCTCTATAGCTTCAATCTTGGCTTTATCAACTTCAATTCCCTGTGGAGTAACAACATAGCCAAGAAAAGATACTCGGTCGGTGCAAAAGGTGCACTTCCCAAGGTTACCAAACAAACGTGCATCACGTAGAGCAATAAAAACAACACGTAAATGTTCCAAATGTTCCTCCAAAGATCTGCTATAAATCAATATATCATCAAAGTAAACTACCACAAATCGTCCAATGAAAGCACGTAAAACTTCGTTCATTAATCTCATGAAAGTACTAGGTGCATTAGTTAACCCAAAAGGCGTGACTAACCACTCATATAAACCGAACTTAGTTTTAAATGCTGTTTTCCATTCATCTCCCAATTTCATACGAATTTGATGGTATCCACTACGCAAATCAACTTTGGAGAATATTGTAGAGCCACTCAATTCATCAAGCATATCATCTAGCCTAGGAATAGGATGACGATAATGAATAGTAATATTATTAATGCCTCTACAATCAACACACATACGCGAAGTACCATCCTTTTTTGGCACTAGTATAATAGGAACAACACAAGGACTAAGAGATTCGCGTATATAACCTTTGTCGAGCAGCTCCTGTACTTGACGCATAATCTCCTTCGTCTCCTCTGGATTGGTACGGTATGGCGCACGGTTTGGCAACGAAGCACCGGGAATTAAGTCAATCTGATGCTCAATCCCGCGAATAGGTGGTAATCCCGGTGGCACGTCTTGTGGAAAGACGTCAGCGAACTCCTGCAAAATGTTAGTGACGGCAGGAGGCAAAGAGGAAGGCACGTCCTCGAATGAAAATAATGCTTCTTTGCACACAAAAGCATAGCAAACAGATTTGCTTAAATCTAGCTCATCAATATCAGATTTGGTGGCAAGTAAACACGCATTTTTCAATTTAATTTCAGAAGCAACACTAGATGGTTTATTATTAGGCTTCATTTGTTGCTCAAATTCTTTTGCCACAATCTGATTTTCACTCTTATTTTTCTCCTGTTTTGCTTTACTAGCTCTATTAATATCATCTTTCAAAATAGAATCAGGAGTCATAGGAAGCAAAGTAATATGTTTATCCTTATGAACAAGAGTATACTGATTGTTTCTACCATGGTGTACCGATTTTTTATCAAATTGCCATGGTCTACCAAGTAATAATGAACATGCTTGCATGGGTACCACATCACAATCAACATAATCAGCATATGTAGAGATACTAAAATGCACACGAACAATACGTGTTACCTTAACCTTGCCGCTGTTGTTGAACCATTGGATATAGTAAGGATGTGGATGTGGTCTTGTGGTGAGAGATAACTTCTCCACCATCTCCATGCTAGCCAAGTTGTTGCAGCTCCCTCCATCTATGATGACGCGAACAGAACATTCCTTCACAACTCCCTTTGTATGGAACAAATTATGCCTCTGATTTTGCTCAGCTTGTGTGACCTGCACACTCAAAACACGTTGAGAAACTAAACATTCATACCTGTCAGCGTCTTCAGGAGCCATGTATTGCGTCTCATGATCAGAATCATCTCCATCGTGTTCTTCACTTGTAATAAGAGCCAAAGTCTCCTCATCATAGTCACTAGCGGACTCATACCCACAATCCTCAGTAGCAATCATAACACGCGGAGATTGGCATTCTCTCGCATAATGACCTCTTCCCTTACAACGACGACAAATAATATCATGTCTGTGCCCTGTTGATGCCATAGATGAAGAAGAGCTCTGGGCAGGCCCAGAAGGTGTACTCTTGGCAGATGGTGGTGGTGGTGCCTGTTTTCTTGTATCTCGGTTGGAATTGGCGGCTGAAGTCAGTGGTGTTGCAGTAGGACGTGTGGGAGTAGAGGAGGCACGCGGTGTCCATGATGAAGATCGACCTGCAGAAAAATTAGTTCACGCCAATGCCTGTCGATCCTGCACTTCACGTTCAGCTTTACAAGCAAGATGGAATAAACGAGTGATATTATTATACTCCTTATATTCTAGAATAGTCTGAATCTCTCTATTTAATCCACCCATGAAACGTGCAAGCATAGCTTCATTCTCCTCAACAATACCACATCTAATCATGCCAGTTTGTAATTCCTGATAATATTCTTCTACAGAATTTTTTCCTTGTCTTAAGCGCTGCAATTTTTGAAGTAATTCACGTTGATAATATGGTGGAACCCAACGAGTACACATAGCAGTTTTCAAAGCAGCCCAAGTAGCTGGAATAGGATATAATCTACAATGTTCAGACCACCATACACATGCAAAACTAGTAAAAGCACAAACAGCAGCAGCAACACGTCTCTCCTCGGGATATTGTAAACATGTAAAACGTTGTTCAGTTTCTAACTCCCAAGTAAGATATATATCAGGAACATATCTACCCTCAAATGGTAGAATATTCAATTTCAGTTTAGGAAGATGGTCATGATCTCGTACCTGAGCTGGTAATGCAGCCCTATCATTGCGATTATTGGCATGTGGACGACCTGGTGCTTGTACGTAGTTCTGATTTTGATCAACCTCATCCTCGTAATCGCCCGCATGATCGTCCTCCTCAGCGGCAGCAGGAGCCATAGAAGCATCAACAGTAGGTGCAGCGGCACCAGAAGTTTGACCAGGCTCAAGGGGAACACGCTGTGCTCGTCCCACTTGATTTGGAAGGCGACGTTGTTGTTGTTGTTGTAGGGGTGCGACAGGTGCAGCCGGCGGTGGTTGTGGAAGACGCGTGAGCAATTCATTAAACTTGTTATCGAGCTTTGTTTCGAACGTCTTCGCAATTCCATCTATCTTCTCCATGGCCTCTTCAAATCTGTTTAGCACATCTCGCACCTGTCCACTCATCATTTGCGGAAATTTATCATGTAGCTGTTTGTTCGTCATGTTCTCCCAATCAGTCTCATCGGCTTGTGATCCTGCCATGGTTAGCAGCAATAGAAACACACAAGAATATGATCCTATAGACTACTAGGAAGTGGTGGTGGTGGTGTATCACAAATCCGTCAAGCGAATCTCAAATGCTTACCAGTTCTTACCCAGCAGCAGGTGGTGATCGGCCATCGTTGTAGTCAAAACTCTCAAAGATTGGACAGAGCGATTGCCAGGTGGTGTCAAACGCATGACGTAGATGTATGTGGAGCTGGGAAGGCTTATGATATGGTAGCATAAATGTCAGCAATAATCAATTCAGAGATGCAAAGTTGAATAAACGCTCAACGACGGTACTGTGTTGGTCCTAGGCTAGACCGTACTAGAGACGCAAGCCTAGAACACTAACAAAATCACAGCGCGGCACATAAACAAGGGAAGAGCACACTCTAAAAAAAAATTTGGTTTTTTTTTGGGCTCCACTTTTTTTTTTGTAAAAAAATCACTATAATGGCGAGTGTCTCAAAACTCTTCCCAAGTCAAACTATCAGGATTGGCACGAAATTTTTTTTGACAATTTTTTTTTTCGAAAATCAGGGCAGCAACGACAAAAAAGTGCGACAAAAAATCACTATGATGGCGAGTGTCTCAAAACGCTCCCTGGGACCTAAAAATAGGATAGGGAAAAAATATTTTTGACTGCCGAAATTTTGGCCTAAAAACTGCCCGGGGGTCTCCAGACTTTTTTTTTCCGAAACCTACTCAGGTAAGGAAACACGAATCGGAAAATAGATGGGTCTAAAAAACAAACCTAATATGAAAAGAACTCGGATTGGTGGTGGATATATGGTGTTAGAATATGGCAGTGGTGATGGTATATGGCAGCGGTGGTAGGATATGGCAGCGGTGGTGGTATATGGTGCGGCGGCGGTGTGACAAACTGTGACAGAACTCGAAACTCTAAAGGACTAGAAGCTAAGACCAGCAACTAGACACGACGATGCAACCGCAAATTCAACAGAGCAAAAACCCTAAAAAGATTATGCAAAGGCTCAGATTGGTTCGGATATGATGAACTAACCCTATTTTTTTTGGCTTTTTCGTGGACTGTAGGTATGAAGAACAAACTCGATCTAAACTACGAAAAACTGTAAAATCTCACCAAGCAACCTGGAAATCTGATACCACTTGATAGAGGCAGAGGTGTCCCGTCTTTCGATGAGATGGAGGCTATCGTTTTTGGTGGAGTAGACTTTGACGATCCGACTACGAACGTGCGAGGATGTCGCGCCTTAGCAATCGCTAAACCAACTTCGGGAGGTTATTGACCACGTCGGAGCACGATCAACCTGACCACGAGGGTCTATTTCCTGCAAGCAAACGAAGAACAAGCAAGAAACTAAGATTTTGCAATCTGGATATTGCGAATATAAGATCAAAGCTTTATTGATCAAGGTGGTGTTCTGTGACGTCTTGGTCTGGTCGTTGAACACAAACGAAGTACGCGAAGTTGCAGCTATGGCGAACTTTTAATCTAAACAAAACCCCAAAGTCTAAACGGTGCCCTAAGGGCTGTATATACGGAGGAAGAGGGGGAGGGGATTTCGTGGCCCTTGAAGGAGGGGTCCGAAACCAACCCTATCTCTTGTTTCCCCACACATACGGACTCTAAAAACAGCCTATACTCAAGTATTTCGAAATTACATGGGCCAGGCCCAATAATAAGGTGACACAGCACCTATGATAGCCTCAGGACGAAATTTATGAAGTGGCATCTTGTATATTTCGTCCAAGGCTTCCTGCACTCATTATGGTGGCTTCAAAGTCCTAAAATCATCACTTGTAACTCCGTTCTTGTTCCCCTTGCGCATGCCATCATCTCCTCGCTTGAACTTGCTCCAAGGTTCCTCTTTCTTGTCCAAGCTAGGCCCTTCATTTGTAAGCAAAACAAATGTATCCAATTTAGGCAGCATCATATTCTCATGAACATTAGAATCATTACCAAGAAACGAAAGTACTTGATAATTTAATTGGCGTGCGCGAGCTCTAGTAATTGGTCCAGTATGTATAGCAGCAGGGGCTGTGGGTTTAACAATGGTATTGATGTGGGTAGGTGCTCCAAAATCCGTGATCAACCAAAGCTCATGATACCAAGATGATGCAGGGTCGAACCCTAGATGCCCGATCTTTCACGGTTGGAGCGGATCCTACGAAGAACATGAGGGGAAACACGGGGGGAAAATGAGAGAAATCACTCAAACCAACAAGATTCGATTACACATATGCTTGATCCTCAAAACACAAAGAGATACAAGATCAATGATCAACAAAGGACGATACAAGTAGCAAGTTCTTCTCCGTGAGGAGGTCTTGAGGTCTTCCCATTAGGGGTCTTGAATCCGCTTGGGGGATCTTCTCCGTAGAGGTCGTGAACTCCGATGGAGAAGTAACCAAGTGGATGAGCAAAGCTCTATCTCTAAATTGAGCTAATCCTTTGCTAACCCTAGAAAGAGGGAGGTGGAGGAGTATATATAGTCTAGGTGGGCGAAGGGGTGCATGGGCCTCGGGCCCTTACACTGTGCGCAGACAGGGGAGACCTGATAGAGGTGAAGGTGTCCTGATGTTTCGATGAGATGGTGGCTATCGTTTTCTGTGGGAGTCGACCTTGACATTCCGACTACAAACGTGCGAGACGTCGCTCCTTAGCAATCGCTATACCAACTTCCAAGGGGTTATTGACCACGCCGGAGCACGATCAACCTGACCACGAGGGTCTGTTTCCTGCGAGCAAACGAAGAACAAGCAAGAAACTGAGATTGCAATTGGGATATTGCGAATATAAGAGGAAAGCTTTATTAATGAAGGTGCGGTTCTGTGACGCCTTTGTCTGGTCGTTGAACACAAACGAAGTACGCGAAGTTGCAGCTATGGCGAACTTTTAATCTAAACAAAACCCAAAGTCTAAACGGTGCCCTAAGGGCTATATATATGGAGGAAGAGGGGGGATTTCGTGGCCCTTGAAGGAGGGGTCCGAAACCAACCCTATCTCTTGTTTCCCCACACATACGGACTCTAAAAACAGCCTATACTCAAGTATTTCGAAATTACATGGGCCTGGCCCAATAATAAGGTGACGCAGAACCTATAATAGCCTCTGGACGAAATTTATGAAGTGGCATCTTGTATATTTCGTCCAAGGCTTCCTGCACTCATTATGGTGGCTTCAAAGTCCTGAAATCATCACTTGTAACTCCGTTCTTGTTCCCCTTGCGCATGCCATCATCTCCATGCTTGAACTTGCTTCTAGGTTCCTCTTTCTTGTCCAAGCTAGGCCCTTCATTTGTAAGCAAAACAAATGTATCCAATTTAGGCAGCATCATATTCTCATGAACATTAGAATCATTACCAAGAAACGAAAGTACCTGATAATTTAATTGGCATGCGCGAGCTCTAGTAATTGGTCCAGTATGTATAGCAGCAGGGGCTGTGGGTGTAACAATGGTATTGATGTCCTCATCATCCTCCCCTTCTTGAAATGAAGTCGTCCTCGACGGAAGCTCATCTTCCTCACCCAAATAAGGCTTCAAATCTGCAATGTTAAAAGTGGGACTAACCCTAAAATCTGCAGGCAGCTCAAGTTTATATGCATTATCATTTATTTTCTCTAACACCTTAAAAGGACCATCAGCACGTGGCATTAGCTTTGATTTGCGCAAATCAGGAAATCTATCCTTACGCAAATGTAACCAAACAAGATCTCCAGGTGCAAACACAACATGTTTTCTACCCTTATGATAGAGGCGAGGGTGTCCCGATCTTTCGATGAGATGATAGCTATCGTTTTTGGTGGAATAGACTTTGACGATCCGACTACGAACGTGCGAGGACGTCGCGCCTTAGCAATCGCTAAACCAACTCCGAGAGGTTATTGACCACGCCGGAGCACAATCAACCTGACCACGAGGGTCTATCTCCTGCAAGCAAATGAAGAACAAGCAAGAAACTAAGATTTACAATCTGGATATTGCGAATATAAGATGAAAGCTTTATTGATCGAGGTGGGGTTCTGTGACGTCTTGGTCTGGTCGTTGAACACAAACGAAGTACGCGAAGTTGCAGCTATGGCGAACTTTTAATCTAAACAAAACCCAATGTCAAAACGGTGCCCTAAGGGCTGTATATATGGAGGAAGAGGGGGGGATTTCATGGCCCTTGAAGGAGGGGTCCGAAACCAACCCTATCTCTTGTTTCCCCACACATACGGACTCTAAAAACAGCCTATACTCAAGTATTTCGAAATTACATGGGCCTGGCCCAATAATAAGGTGACGCAGCCTATAATAGCCTCTGGACGAAATTTATGAAGTGGCATCTTGTATATTTCGTCCAAGGCTTCCTGCACTCCTTATGGTGGCTTCAAAGTCCTGAAATCATCACTTGTAACTCCGTTCTTGTTCCCCTTGCGCATGCCATCATCTCCATGCTTGAACTTGCTCCAAGGCTCCTCTTTCTTGTCCAAGCTAGACCCTTCATTTGTTTTGCTTACAAATGAAGGGCCTAGCTTGGACAAGAAAGAGGAACCTTGGAGCAAGTTCAAGCATGGAGATGATGGCATGCGCAAGGGGAACAAGAATGGAGTTACAAGTGATGATTTCAGGACTTTGAAGCCACCATAATGAGTGCAGGAAGCCTTAGACGAAATATACAAGATGCCACTTCATAAATTTCGTCTAGAGGCTATTATAGGTGCTGCGTCACCTTATTATTGGGCCAGGCCCATGTAATTTCGAAATACTTGAGTATAGGCTGTTTTTAGAGTCCGTATGTGTGGGGAAACAAGAGATAGGGTTGGTTTCGGACCCCTCCTTCAAGGGCCACGAAATCCCCCCCTCTTCCTCCATATATACAGCCCTTAGGGCACCGTTTAGACTTTGGGTTTTGTTTAGATTAAAAGTTCGCCATAGCTGCAACTTTGCATACTTCGTTTGTGTTCAACGACCAGACCAAGACGTCACAGAACCCCACCTCGATCAATAAAGCTTTCATCTTATATTCGCAATATCCAGATTGCATATCTTAGTTTCTTGCTTGTTCTTCGTTTGCTTGCAGGAGATAGACCCTCGTGGTCAGGTTGATTGTGCTCCGGCGTGGTCAATAACCTCTCGGAGTTGGTTTAGCGATTGCTAAGGCGCGACGTCCTCGCACGTTCGTAGTCGGATCGTCAAAGTCTATTCCACCAAAAACGATAGCTATCATCTCATCGAAAGATCGGGACACCCTCGCCTCTATCAAGTGGTATCAGATTTCCAGGTTGCTCGGTGAGATTTACAGTTTTTCGTAGTTTAGATCGAGTCTGTTCTTCATACCTACAGTCCAGGAAAAAGCCAAAAAAAAAATTTAGGGTTAGTTCATCATATCCGAACCAATCTGAGCCTTTGCATAATCTTTTTAGGGTTTTTGCTTTGTTGAATTTGCGGTTGCATCGTCGTGTCAAGTTGCTGGTCTTAGCGTCTAGTTCTTTAGAGTTTCGAGTTCTGTTCACAAGTTGTCACGCCGCCGCCGCACCATCATCATCGCCCCTACCATATACCACCACAGCTTATCTGCTATTTCTCTGAGTCCATATACCACCACCGATCCGAGCCCATATGCCACCACCGATCCGAGTCCATATACCACCACCAATCCGAGCCCACATATACTACCGTCATATACCATCACAAGTCCGAGTTCCACCAGATTCATCTCTGCCACCAGTCCTAGTCCGAGTCCAGTATTTATTCCTTTATTTTAGAGTTCCAGATCACGCGATACCACGAGTCGTGAACAAGTCGGATTCCCCAATTTTCGTGCTACCCGCAGAAGAAAAATAGTTCCAGTTTCAAAAAAAAAAACTAAGTCTGGAAAATTCTGGCTAGGCAGTTTTTAGACCATTTGTAGACTTTTTCAAAAAAAAATTGTTGCGGAGCAAAAAAAAAAGAGAAAAAAAAGTGCAAAAAAAAAAGAAAAAAAATTCAGAGTGTGCTCCTCCCTTGTTTACGTGCAGCGCCGTGATTTTTGTTAGTGTTCTAGGCTCGCGTCTCTAGCACGGTCTAGTCTAGGACCAGCACAGTACCGTCGTTGAGAGTTTATTCAACATTGCATCTCTGAATTGATTATTGCTGACCCTTTTTGCTACCATATCATAAGCCTTCCTAGCTCCACATACATCTACATCGTGCGTTTGACACCACCTGGCAATCGCTCTGTCCAAGCTCTGAGAGTTTTGACTACAAAGGTTGCCGATCACCACCTGCTGCTAGGTAAGAACTGGTAAGAATTTAAGATTTGCTTGACGGATTTGTGACACCACACCACACCACCACCACTTTCTAGTAGTCTGTAGGATCATATTCTTGTGTGTTTCTATTGCTGCTAACCATGGCAGGATCACAAGCCGACGAGATTGACTGGGAGAACATGACGAACAAGGAGTTGCATGATAAATTTCAGCAAATGATGAGTGGCCAGGTGGGAGATGTGCTAAACAGATTTGAAGAGGCCATGGAGAAGATAGATGGCATGGAGAAGTCGTTCGAGACAAAGCTGGATAACAAGTTTAATGAATTGCTCACGCGTCTTCCCCAACCACCACCGGCTGCACCTGTCGCACCTCTGCAACGACAACAACAACGCCCCCTTCCAAATCAGTTCAGACGAGCAAAGCGTGTTCCTCTTGAGGATGGCCAAACTTCTGGTGCTGCTGTACCTACTGTTGATGCTTCTTTGGCTCCTGCTCCTGCTGCTGCTGGTGCCGAGGAGGAGGATGATTACGCGGGCGATTATGAGGATGAGGTTGATCAAAATCATAACTACGTGCAACCACCAGCACCAGGTCGTCCACATGCAAATAATCGCAATGGTAGGCCTGCACCACCACTTCAGGTACGAGATCATGACCATCTTCCTAAATTAAAATTGAATATTCCACCATTCGAGGGTAGATATGTTCCTGATATATATCTTACTTGGGAGTTAGAAACTGAACAACATTTTACATGTTTACAATATCCCGAGGAACGACGTGTTGCTGCTGCTGTTTGTGCTTTCACTAGTTTTGCATGTGTATGGTGGTCTGAACATTGTAGATTATATCCTATTCCAGCTACGTGGGCTGCTTTGAAAACTGCTATGCGTACTCGTTGGGTTTGATAGAGGCGAGGGTGTCCCGATCTTTCGATGAGATGATATCTATCGTTTTTGGTGGAGTAGACTTTGACGATCCGACTACCAACGTGCGAGGACGTCGCGCCTTAGCAATCGCTAAACCAACTCCGAGAGGTTATTGACCACGCCGGAGCACAATCAACCTGACCCCGAGGGTCTATCTCCTGCAAGGAAACGAAGAACAAGCAAGAAACTAAGATTTGCAATCTGGATATTGCGAATATAAGATGAAAGCTTTATTGATCGAGGTGGGGTTCTGTGACGTCTTGGTCTGGTCGTTGAACACAAACGAAGTACGCGAAGTTGCAGCTATGGCGAACTTTTAATCTAAACAAAACCCAAAGTCTAAACGGTGCCCTAAGGGCTGTATATATGGAGGAAGAGGAGGGGATTTCGTGGCCCTTGAAGGAGGGGTCCGAAACCAACCCTATCTCTTGTTTCCCCACACATACGGACTCTAAAAACAGCCTATACTCAAGTATTTCGAAATTACATGGGCCTGGCCCAATAATAAGGTGACGCAGCACCTATAATAGCCTCTGGACGAAATTTATGAAGTGACATCTTGTATATTTCGTCCAAGGCTTCCTGCACTCATTATGGTGGCTTCAAAGTCCTGAAATCATCACTTGTAACTCCGTTCTTGTTCCCCTTGTGCATGCCATCATCTCCATGCTTGAACTTGCTCCAAGGTTCCTCTTTCTTGTCCAAGCTAGGGCCTTCATTTGTAAGCAAAACAAATGTATCCAATTTAGGCAGCATCATATTCTCATGAACTTTAGAATCATTACCAAGAAACGAAAGTACCTGATAATTTAATTGGCGTGCGCAAGCTCTAGTAATTGGTCCAGTATGTATAGAAGCAGGGGCTGTGGGTGTAACAATGGTATTGATGTCCTCATCACATATCATAAGCCTTCCCAGCTCCACATACATCTACATCGTGCGTTTGACACCACCTGGCAATCGCTCTGTCCAAGCTCTGAGAGTTTTGACTACAAAGGTTGCCGATCACCACCTGCTGCTGGGTAAGAACTGGTAAGAATTTGAGATTTGCTTGACGGATTTGTGACACCACACCACACCACCACCACCACTTTCTAGTAGTCTGTAGGATCATATTCTTGTGTGTTTCTATTGCTGCTAACCATGGCAGGATCACAAGCCGATGAGATTGACTGGGAGAACATGACGAACAAGGAGTTGCATGATAAATTTCAGCAAATGATGAGTGGCCAGGTGGGAGATGTGCTAAACAGATTTGAAGAGGCCATGGAGAAGATAGATGGCATGGAGAAGTCGTTCGAGACAAAGCTGGATAACAAGTTTAATGAATTGCTCACGCGTCTTCCCCAACCACCACCGGCTGCACCTGTCGCACCTCTGCAACGACAACAACAACGCCCCCTTCCAAATCAGTTCGGACGAGCGAAGCGTGTTCCTCTTGAGGATGGCCAAACTTCTGGTGCTGCTGTACCTACTGTTGATGCTTCTTTGGCTCCTGCTCCTGCTGCTGCTGGTGCCGAGGAGAAGGATGATTACGCGGGCGATTATGAGGATGAGGTTGATCAAAATCATAACTACGTGCAACCACCAGCACCAGGTCGTCCACATGCAAATAATCGCAAAGGTAGGCCTGCACCACCACTTCAGGTACGAGATCATGACCATCTTCCTAAATTAAAATTGAATATTCCACCATTCGAGGGTAGATATGTTCCTGATATATATCTTACTTGGGAGTTAGAAACTGAACAACGTTTTACATGTTTACAATATCCCGAGGAACGACGTGTTGCTGCTGCTGTTTGTGCTTTCACTAGTTTTGCATGTGTATGGTGGTCTGAACATTGTAGATTATATCCTATTCCAGCTACGTGGGCTGCTTTGAAAACTGCTATGCGTACTCGTTGGGTTCCACCATATTATCAACGTGAATTACTTCAAAAATTGCAGCGCTTAAGCCAAGGAAAAAATTCTGTAGAAGAATATTATCAGGAATTACAAATTGGCATGATTAGATGTGGTATTGTTGAGGAGAATGAAGCTATGCTTGCACGTTTCATGGGTGGATTAAATAGAGAGATTCAGACCATTCTAGAGTATAAGGAGTATAATAATATCACTCGTTTATTCCATCTTGCTTGTAAAGCTGAACGTGAAGTGCAGGATCGACAGGCATTGGCGCGAACTAATTTTTCTGCAGGTCGATCTTCATCATGGACACCGCGTGCCTCCTCTACTCCCACACGTCCTACTGCGGCACCACTGACTTCAGCCGCCAATTCCAACCGAGATACAAGAAAACAGGCACCACCACCACCATCTGCCAAGAGTACACCTTCTGGGCCTGCCCAGAGCTCTTCTTCATCTATGGCATCAACAGGGCACACACATGATATTATTTGTCGTCGTTGTAAGGGAAGAGGTCATTATGCGAGAGAATGCCAATCTCCGCGTGTTATGATTGCTACTGAGGATGGTGGGTATGAGTCCGCTAGTGACTATGATGAGGAGACTTTGGCTCTTATTACAAGTGAAGAACACGGTGGAGATGATTCTGATCATGAGACGCAATACATGGCTCCTGAAGACGCTGACAGGTATGAATGTTTAGTTGCTCAACGTGTTTTGAGTGTGCAGATCACACAAGCTGAGCAAAATCAGAGGCATAATTTGTTCCATACAAAGGGAGTTGTGAAGGAACGTTCTGTTCGCGTCATCATAGATGGAGGGAGCTGCAACAACTTGGCTAGCATGGAGATGGTGGAGAAGCTATCTCTCACCACAAGACCACATCCACATCCTTGCTATATCCAATGGTTCAACAACAGCGGCAAGGTTAAGGTAACACGTACTGTTCGTGTGCATTTTAGTATCTCTACATATGCTGATTATGTTGATTGTGATGTGGTACCCATGCAAGCATGTTCATTATTACTTGGTAGACCATGGCAATTTGATAAAAATTCTGTACACCATGGTAGAAACAATCAGTATACTCTTGTTCATAAGGATAAACATATTACTTTGCTTCCTATGACTCCTGATTCTATTTTGAAAGTTGATATTAATAGAGCTAGTAAAGCAAAACAGGAGAAAAATAAGAGTGAAAATCAGATTGTGGCAAAAGAATTTGATTAACAAATGAAACCTAATAATAAACCATCTAGTGTTGCTTCTGAAATTAAATTGAAAAGTGCATGCTTACTTGCCCCTAAATCTGATATTGATGAGCTAGATTTCAGCAATTCTGTTTGCTATCCTTTTGTGTGCGAAGAGGCGTTATTTTCATTCGAGGACATGCCTTCCTCTTTTCCTCCTGCGGTCACTAACATTTTGCAGGAGTTCGCTGACGTCTTTCCACAAGACGTGCCACCGGGATTACCACCTATTCGCGGGATTGAGCATCAGATTGACTTAATTCCCGGTGCTTCGTTGCCAAACCATGCGCCATACCGTACCAATCCAGAGGAGACGAAGGAGATTATGCGTCAAGTACAGGAGCTGCTCGACAAAGGTTATATACGCGAATCTCTTAGTCCTTGTGCTGTTCCTATTATACTAGTGCCAAAAAAGGACGGTACGTCGCGTATGTGTGTTGATTGTAGAGGCATTAATAATATTACTATTCGTTATCGTCATCCTATTCCTAGGCTAGAAGATATGCTTGATGAATTGAGTGGCTCTACAATATTCTCCAAAGTTGATTTGCGTAGTGGATACCATCAAATTCGTATGAAATTGGGAGATGAATGGAAAACAGCATTTAAAACTAAGTTCGGTTTATATGAGTGGTTAGTCATGCCTTTTGGGTTAACTAATGCACCTAGTACTTTCATGAGATTAATGAACGAAGTTTTACGTGCTTTCATTGGACGATTTGTGGTAGTTTACTTTGATGATATATTGATTTATAGCATGATGAGGACATCAATACCATTGTTACACCCACAGCCCCTGCTTCTATACATACTGGACCAATTACAAGAGCTCGCGCACGCCAATTAAATTATCAGGTACTTTCGTTTCTTGGTAATGATTCAAAAGTTCATGAGAATATGATGCTGCCTAAATTGGATACATTTGTTTTGCTTACAAATGAAGGGCCTAGCTTGGACAAGAAAGAGGAACCTTGGAGCAAGTTCAAGCATGGAGATGATGGCATGCGCAAGGGGAACAAGAACGGAGTTACAAGTGATGATTTCAGGACTTTGAAGCCACCATAAGGAGTGCAGGAAGCCTTGGACGAAATATACAAGATGCCACTTCATAAATTTCGTCCAGAGGCTATTATAGGTGCTGCGTCACCTTATTATTGGGCCAGGCCCATGTAATTTCGAAATACTCGAGTATAGGCTATTTTTAGAGTCCGTATGTGTGGGGAAACAAGAGATAGGGTTGGTTTCGGACCCCTCCTTCAAGGGCCACGAAATCCCCCCCTCTTCCTCCATATATACAGCCCTTAGGGCACCGTTTAGACTTTGGGTTTTGTTTAGATTAAAAAGTTTGCCATAGCTGCAACTTCGCGTACTTCGTTTGTGTTCAACGACCAGACCAAGACGTCACAGAACCCCACCTTGATCAATAAAGCTTTCATCTTATATTCGCAATATCCAGATTGCAAATCTTAGTTTCTTGCTTGTTCTTCGTTTGCTTGCAGGAGATAGACCCTCGTGGTCAGGTTGATTGTGCTCCGGCGTGGTCAATAACCTCTCGGAGTTGGTTTAGCGATTGCTAAGGCGCGACGTCCTCGCACGTTCGTAGTCGGATCGTCAAAGTCTACTCCACCAAAAACAATAACTATCATCTCATCGAAAGATCGAGACACCCTCGCCTCTATCAAGTGGTATCAGATTCCCAGGTTGCTCGGTGAGATTTACAGTTTTTCGTAGTTTAGATCGAGTCTGTTCTTCATACCTACAGTCCAGGAAAAAGCCAAAAAAAAAAATTTAGGGTTAGTTCATCATATCCGAACCAATCTGAGCCTTTGCATAATCTTTTTAGGGTTTTTGCTTTGTTGAATTTGCGGTTGCATCGTCGTGTCAAGTTGCTGGTCTTAGCGTCTAGTTCTTTAGAGTTTCGAGTTCTGTTCACAGGTTGTCACGCCGCCGCCGCACCATCATCATCGCCCCTACCATATACCACCACAGCTTATCTGCTATTTCTCTGAGTCCATATACCACCACCGATCCGAGTCCATATGCCACCACCGATCCGAGTCCATATACCACCACCAATCCGAGCCCACATATACTACCGTCATATACCATCACAAGTCCGAGTTCCACCAGATTCATCTCTGCCACCAGTCCTAGTCCGAGTCCAGTATTTATTCCTTTATTTTAGAGTTCCAGATCACGCGATACCACGAGTCGTGAACAAGTCGGATTCCCCAATTTTCGTGCTACCCGCAGAAGAAAAATAGTTCCAGTTTCAAAAAAAAAAACTAAGTCTGGAAAATTCTGGCTAGGCAGTTTTTAGACCATTTGTAGACTTTTTCAAAAAAAAATTGTTGCGGAGCAAAAAAAAAAAGAGGAAAAAAAGTGCAAAAAAAAAAGAAAAAAAATTCAGAGTGTGCTCCTCCCTTGTTTACGTGCAGCGCCGTGATTTTTGTTAGTGTTCTAGGCTCGCGTCTCTAGCACGGTCTAGTCTAGGACCAGCACAGTACCGTCGTTTAGAGTTTATTCAACATTGCATCTCTGAATTGATTATTGCTGACCCTTTTTGCTACCATATCATAAGCCTTCCTAGCTCCACATACATCTACATCGTGCGTTTGACACCACCTGGCAATCGCTCTGTCCAAGCTCTGAGAGTTTTGACTACAAAGGTTGCCGATCACCACCTGCTGCTAGGTAAGAACTGGTAAGAATTTGAGATTTGCTTGACGGATTTGTGACACCACACCACACCACCACCACTTTCTAGTAGTCTGTAGGATCATATTCTTGTGTGTTTCTATTGCTGCTAACCATGGCAGGATCACAAGCCGACGAGATTGACTGGGAGAACATGACGAACAAGGAGTTGCATGATAAATTTCAGCAAATGATGAGTGGCCAGGTGGGAGATGTGCTAAACAGATTTGAAGAGGCCATGGAGAAGATAGATGGCATGGAGAAGTCGTTCGAGACAAAGCTGGATAACAAGTTTAATGAATTGCTCACGCGTCTTCCCCAACCACCACCGGCTGCACCTGTCGCACCTCTGCAACGACAACAACAACGCCCCCTTCCAAATCAGTTCGGACGAGCGAAGCGTGTTCCTCTTGAGGATGGCCAAACTTCTGGTGCTGCTGTACCTACTGTTGATACTTCTTTGGCTCCTGCTCCTGCTGCTGCTGGTGCCGAGGAGGAGGATGATTAGGCGGGCGATTATGAGGATGAGGTTGATCAAAATCATAACTACGTGCAACCACCAGCACCAGGTCGTCCACATGCAAATAATCGCAATGGTAGGTCTGCACCACCACTTCAGGTACGAGATCATGACCATCTTCCTAAATTAAAATTGAATATTCCACCATTCGAGGGTAGATATGTTCCTGATATATATCTTACTTGGGAGTTAGAAACTGAACAACGTTTTACATGTTTACAATATCCCGAGGAACGACGTGTTGCTGCTGCTGTTTGTGCTTTCACTAGTTTTGCATGTGTATGGTGGTCTGAACATTGTAGATTATATCCTATTCCAGCTACGTGGGCTGCTTTGAAAACTGCTATGCGTACTCGTTGGGTTCCACCATATTATCAACGTGAATTACTTCAAAAATTGCAGCGCTTAAGACAAGGAAAAAATTCTGTAGAAGAATATTATCAGGAGTTACAAACTGGCATGATTAGATGTGGTATTGTTGAGGAGAATGAAGCTATGCTTGCACGTTTCATGGGTGGATTAAATAGAGAGATTCAGACCATTCTAGAGTATAAGGAGTATAATAATATCACTCGTTTATTCCATCTTGCTTGTAAAGCTGAACGTGAAGTGCAGGATCGACAGGCATTGGCGCGAACTAATTTTTCTGCAGGTCGATCTTCATCATGGACACCGCGTGCCTCCTCTACTCCCACACGTCCTACTGCGGCACCACTGACTTCAGCCGCCAATTCCAATCGAGATACAAGAAAACAGGCACCACCACCACCATCTGCCAAGAGTACACCTTCTGGGCCTGCCCAGAGCTCTTCTTCATCTATGGCATCAACAGGGCACACACATGATATTATTTGTCGTCGTTGTAAGGGAAGAGGTCATTATGCGAGAGAATGCCAATCTCCGCGTGTTATGATTGCTACTCAGGATGGTGGGTATGAGTCCGCTAGTGATTATGATGAGGAGACTTTGGCTCTTATTACAAGTGAAGAACACGGTGGAGATGATTCTGATCATGAGACGCAATACATGGCTCCTGAAGACGCTGACAGGTATGAATGTTTAGTTGCTCAACGTGTTTTGAGTGTGCAGGTCACACAAGCTGAGCAAAATCAGAGGCATAATTTGTTCCATACAAAGGGAGTTGTGAAGGAACGTTCTGTTCGCGTCATCATAGATGGAGGGAGCTGCAACAACTTGGCTAGCATGGAGATGGTGGAGAAGCTATCTCTCACCACAAGACCACATCCACATCCTTACTATATCCAATGGTTCAACAACAGCGGCAAGGTTAAGGTAACACGTACTGTTCGTGTGCATTTTAGTATCTCTACATATGCTGATTATGTTGATTGTGATGTGGTACCCATGCAAGCATGTTCATTATTACTTGGTAGACCATGGCAATTTGATAAAAATTCTGTACACCATGTTAGAAACAATCAGTATACTCTTGTTCATAAGGATAAACATATTACTTTGCTTCCTATGACTCCTGATTCTATTTTGAAAGATGATATTAATAGAGCTAGTAAAGCAAAACAGGAGAAAAATAAGAGTGAAAATCAGATTGTGGCAAAAGAATTTGAGCAACAAATGAAGCCTAATAATAAACCATCTAGTGTTGCTTCTGAAATTAAATTGAAAAGTGCATGCTTACTTGCCACCAAATCTGATATTGATGATCTAGATTTCAGCAATTCTGTTTGCTATGCTTTTGTGTGCAAAGAGGCGTTATTTTCATTCGAGGACGTGCCTTCCTCTTTGCCTCCTGCGGTCACTAACATTTTGCAGGAGTTCGCTGACGTCTTTCCACAAGACGTGCCACCGGGATTACCACCTATTCGCGGGATTGAGCATCGTCGTTCGAGACAAAGCTGGATAACAAGTTTAATGAATTGCTCACGCGTCTTCCCCAACCACCACCGGCTGCACCTGTCGCACCTCTGCAACGACAACAACAACGCCCCCTTCCAAATCAGTTCGGACGAGCGAAGCGTGTTCCTCTTGAGGATGGCCAAACTTCTGGTGCTGCTGTACCTACTGTTGATGCTTCTTTGGCTCCTGCTCCTGCTGCTGCTGGTGCCGAGGAGGAGGATGATTACGCGGGCGATTATGAGGATGAGGTTGATCAAAATCATAACTACGTGCAACCACCAGCACCAGGTCGTCCACATGCAAATAATCGCAATGGTAGGCCTGCACCACCACTTCAGGTACGAGATCATGACCATCTTCCTAAATTAAAATTGAATATTCCACCATTCGAGGGTAGATATGTTCCTGATATATATCTTACTTGGGAGTTAGAAACTGAACAACGTTTTACATGTTTACAATATCCCGAGGAACGACGTGTTGCTGCTGCTGTTTGTGCTTTCACTAGTTTTGCATGTGTATGGTGGTCTGAACATTGTAGATTATATCCTATTCCAGCTACGTGGGCTGCTTTGAAAACTGCTATGCGTACTTCTTGGGTTCCACCATATTATCAACGTGAATTACTTCAAAAATTGCAGCGCTTAAGACAAGGAAAAAATTCTGTAGAAGAATATTATCAGGAATTACAAACTGGCATGATTAGATGTGGTATTGTTGAGGAGAATGAAGCTATGCTTGCACGTTTCATGGGTGGATTAAATAGAGAGATTCAGACCATTCTAGAGTATAAGGAGTATAATAATATCACTCGTTTATTCCATCTTGCTTGTAAAGCTGAACGTGAAGTGCAGGATCGACAGGCATTGGCGCGAACTAATTTTTCTGCAGGTCGATCTTCATCATGGACACCGCGTGCCTCCTCTACTCCCACACGTCCTACTGCGGCACCACTGACTTCAGCCGCCAATTCCAATCAAGATACAAGAAAACAGGCACCACCACCACCATCTGCCAAGAGTACACCTTCTGGGCCTGCCCAGAGCTCTTCTTCATCTATGGCATCAACAGGGCACACACATGATATTATCTGTCGTCGTTGTAAGGGAAGAGGTCATTATGCGAGAGAATGCCAATCTCCGCGTGTTATGATTGCTACTGAGGATGGTGGGTATGAGTCCGCTAGTGATTATGATGAGGAGACTTTGGCTCTTATTACAAGTGAAGAACACGGTGGAGATGATTCTGATCATGAGACGCAATACATGGCTCCTGAAGACGCTGACAGGTATGAATGTTTAGTTGCTCAACGTGTTTTGAGTGTGCAGGTCACACAAGCTGAGCAAAATCAGAGGCATAATTTGTTCCATACAAAGGGAGTTGTGAAGGAACGTTCTGTTCGCGTCATCATAGATGGAGGGAGCTGCAACAACTTGGCTAGCATGGAGATGGTGGAGAAGCTATCTCTCACCACAAGACCACATCCACATCCTTACTATATCCAATGGTTCAACAACAGCAGCAAGGTTAAGGTAACATGTACTGTTCGTGTGCATTTTAGTATCTCTACATGTGCTGATTATGTTGATTGTGATGTGGTACCCATGCAAGCATGTTCATTATTACTTGGTAGACCATGGCAATTTGATAAAAATTCTGTACACCATGGTAGAAACAATCAGTATACTCTTGTTCATAAGGATAAACATATTACTTTGCTTCCTATGACTCCTGATTCTATTTTGAAAGATGATATTAATAGAGCTAGTAAAGCAAAACAGGAGAAAAATAAGAGTGAAAATCAGATTGTGGCAAAAGAATTTGAGCAACAAATGAAGCCTAATAATAAACCATCTAGTGTTGCTTCTGAAATTAAATTGAAAAGTGCATGCTTACTTGCCACCAAATCTGATATTGATGATCTAGATTTCAGCAATTCTGTTTGCTATGCTTTTGTGTGCAAAGAGGCGTTATTTTCATTCGAGGACTTTGTTTTAGGTTTACCTCGAACAAAGAAGGTGAGGGATAGCATATTTGTTGTCGTGGATAGGTTCTCGAAAATGGCACACTTTATACCATGTCATAAAAGCGATGATGCTGTTAATGTTGCTGATTTGTTCTTTCGTGAAATTATACGCTTGCATGGTGTGCCAAATACTATTGTTTCAGATCGTGATACTAAATTTCTTAGCCACTTTTGGAGATGTTTATGGGCTAAGTTGGGGACTAAACTGCTTTTTAGTACTACATGTCACCCCCAAACTGATGGACAAACTGAAGTAGTCAATAGAACATTGTCTACTATGCTTAGGGCTGTTTTGAAGAATAACAAGAAAATGTGGGAAGAATGCTTGCCTCATATTGAATTTGCTTATAATCGTTCATTGCATTCTACTACTAAGATGTGTCCTTTTGAAATTGTGTATGGTTTCCTTCCTCGTGCAACAATTGATTTGTTGCCTCTTCCATCTTCGGAGAAGGTTAATTTTGATGCTAAACAACGTGCTGAATTGATCTTAAAAATGCATGAGTTAACTAAGGAGAACATTGAGCGTATGAATGCTAAATATAAACTTGCTGGAGATAAGGGTAGAAAACATGTTGTGTTTGCACCTGGAGATCTTGTTTGGTTACATTTGCGTAAGGATAGATTTCCTGATTTGCGAAAATCAAAGCTAATGCCACGTGCTGATGGTCCTTTTAAGGTGTTAGAGAAAATAAATGATAATGCATATAAACTTGAGCTGCCTGCAGATTTTGGGGTTAGTCCCACTTTTAACATTGCAGATTTGAAGCCTTATTTGGGTGAGGAAGATGAGCTTTCGTCGAGGACGACTTCATTTCAAGAAGGGGAGGATGATGAGGACATCAATACCATTGTTACACCCACAGCCCCTGCTGCTATACATACTGGACCAATTACTAGAGCTCGCGCACGCCAATTAAATTATCAGGTACTTTCGTTTCTTGGTAATGATTCTAATGTTCATGAGAATATGATGCTGCCTAAATTGGATACATTTGTTTTGCTTACAAATGAAGGGCCTAGCTTGGACAAGAAAGAGGAACCTTGGAGCAAGTTCAAGCATGGAGATGATGGCATGCGCAAGGGGAACAAGAACGGAGTTACAAGTGATGATTTCAGGACTTTGAAGCCACCATAAGGAGTGCAGGAAGCCTTGGACGAAATATACAAGATGCCACTTCATAAATTTCATCCAGAGGCTATTATAGGTGCTGCGTCACCTTATTATTGGGCCAGGTGATGAGGACATCAATACCATTGTTACACCCACAGCCCCTGCTTCTATACATACTGGACCAATTACTAGAGCTCGCGCACGCCAATTAAAATATCAGGTACTTTCGTTTCTTGGTAATGATTCTAAAGTTCATGAGAATATGATGCTGCCTAAATTGGATACATTTGTTTTGCTTACAAATGAAGGGCCTAGCTTGGACAAGAAAGAGGAACCTTGGAGCAAGTTCAAGCATGGAGATGATGGCATGCACAAGGGGAACAAGAACGGAGTTACAAGTGATGATTTCAGGACTTTGAAGCCACCATAATGAGTGCAGGAAGCCTTGGACGAAATATACAAGATGTCACTTCATAAATTTCGTCCAGAGGCTATTATAGGTGCTGCGTCACCTTATTATTGGGCCAGGCCCATGTAATTTCCAAATACTTGAGTATAGGCTGTTTTTAGAGTCCGTATGTGTGGGGAAACAAGAGATAGGGTTGGTTTCGGACCCCTCCTTCAAGGGCCACGAAATCCCCTCCTCTTCCTCCATATATACAGCCCTTAGGGCACCGTTTAGACTTTGGGTTTTGTTTAGATTAAAAGTTCGCCATAGCTGCAACTTCGCGTACTTCGTTTGTGTTCAACGACCAGACCAAGACGTCACAGAACCCCACCTCGATCAATAAAGCTTTCATCTTATATTCGCAATATCCAGATTGCAAATCTTAGTTTCTTGCTTGTTCTTCGTTTGCTTGCAGGAGATAGACCCTCGGGGTCAGGTTGATTGTGCTCCGGCGTGGTCAATAACCTCTCGGAGTTGGTTTAGCGATTGCTAAGGCGCGACGTCCTCGCACGTTCGTAGTCAGATCGTCAAAGTCTACTCCACCAAAAACGATAGATATCATCTCATCGAAAGATCGGGACACCCTCGCCTCTATCAAGTTTACTTTGATGATATATTAATTTATAGCAGATCTTTGGAGGAACATTTGGAACATTTACGTGTTGTTTTTATTGCTCTACGTGATGCACGTTTGTTTGGTAACCTTGGGAAGTGCACCTTTTGCACCGACCGAGTATCTTTTCTTGGCTATGTTGTTACTCCACAGGGAATTGAAGTTGATAAAGCCAAGATTGAAGCTATTGAGAGTTGGCCGCAGCCCAAAACAGTCACACAAGTGAGGAGTTTCCTTGGCCTCGCTGGTTTCTATAGGCGTTTTGTGAGAGATTTCAGTACCATTGCTGCACCTCTCAACGAGCTTACAAAGAAGGATGTGCCTTTTGTTTGGGGTACCGCACAGGAAGAAGCCTTCACGGTGTTGAAAGATAAGTTAACACATGCTCCTTTACTCCAACTTCCTGATTTTAATAAGACTTTTGAGCTTGAATGTGATGCTAGTGGAATTGGATTAGGAGGTGTGTTATTACAAGATGGCAAACCTGTTGCATACTTTTCTGAAAAATTGAGTGGGCCTAGTCTGAAATACTCTACTTATGATAAGGAATTATATGCTCTTGTTCGGACTTTGGAAACATGGCAACATTATTTATGGCCCAAAGAATTTGTTATTCATTCTGATCATGAATCTTTGAAACATATTAAAAGTCAAGCCAAACTGAACCGTAGACATGCTAAATGGGTTGTATTCATTGAGACTTTCCCTTATGTCATTAAACACAAGAAGGGTAAAGAAAATGTTATTGCTGATGCATTGTCTCGTCGTTATACTATGCTTTCACAACTTGACTTTAAAATATTTGGTTTGGAGACCATCAAAGATCAATATGTGCATGATGCTGAATTTAAAGATGTATTGCAGAATTGTAAAGAAGGGAGAACATGGAACAAGTTCGTCGTTAACGATGGATTTGTGTTTCGTGCTAACAAGCTATGCATTCCAGCTAGCTCCGTTCGTCTTTTGTTGTTGCAGGAGGCGCATGCAGGAGGATTAATGGGACACTTTGGCGTAAAGAAGACGGAGGATGTACTTGCTACACATTTCTTTTGGCCAAAGATGAGACGGGATGTTGAGCGCTTTGTTGCTCGCTGCACTACATGTCAAAAAGCTAAGTCACGACTCAATCCTCATGGTTTATATATGCCGTTGCCTGTACCTAGTGTTCCATGGGACGATATATCTATGGACTTTGTTTTGGGTTTACCTCGAACAAAGAAGGGGAGGGATAGCATATTTGTTGTCGTGGATAGGTTCTCGAAAATGGCACACTTTATACCATGTCATAAAAGCGATGATGCTGCTAATGTTGCTGATTTGTTCTTTCGTGAAATTATTCGCTTGCATGGTGTGCCAAATACTATTGTTTCAGATCGTGATACCAAATTTCTTAGCCACTTTTGGAGATGTTTATGGGCTAAGTTGGGGACTAAACTGCTTTTTAGTACTACTTGTCACCCCCAAACTGATGGACAAACTGAAGTAGTCAATAGAACTTTGTCTACTATGCTTAGGGCTGTTTTGAAGAATAACAAGAAAATGTGGGAAGAATGCTTGCCTCATATTGAATTTGCTTATAATCGTTCGTTGCATTCTACTACTAAGATGTGCCCTTTTGAAATTGTATGTGGTTTCCTACCTTGTGCACCTATTGATTTGTTGCCTCTTCCATCTTCGGAGAAGGTTAATTTTGATGCTAAACAATGTGCTGAATTGATCTTAAAAATGCATGAGTTAACTAAGGAGAACATTGAGCGTATGAATGCTAAATATAAACTTGCTGGAGATAAGGGTAGAAAACATGTTGTGTTTGCACCTGGAGATCTTGTTTGGTTACATTTGCGTAAGGATAGATTTCCTGATTTGCGCAAATCAAAGCTGATGCCACGTGTTGATGGTCCTTTTAAGGTGTTAGAGAAAATAAATGATAACGCATATAAACTTGAGCTGCCTGCAGATTTTGGGGTTAGTCCCACTTTAAACATTGCAGATTTGAAGCCTTATTTGGGTGAGGAAGATGAGCTTCCGTCGAGGACGACTTCATTTCAAGAAGGGGAGGATGATGAGGACATCAATACCATTGTTACACCCACAGCCCCTGCTGCTATACATACTGGACCAATTACTAGAGCTCGCGCACGCCAATTAAATTATCAGGTACTTTCGTTTCTTGGTAATGATTCTAATGTTCATGAGAATATGATGCTGCCTAAATTGGATACATTTGTTTTGCTTACAAATGAAGGGCCTAGCTTGGACAAGAAAGAGGAACCTTGGAGCAAGTTCAAGCATGGAGATGATGGCATGCGCAAGGGGAACAAGAACGGAGTTACAAGTGATGATTTCAGGACTTTGAAGCCACCATAAGGAGTGCAGGAAGCCTTGGACGAAATATACAAGATGCCACTTCATAAATTTCATCCAGAGGCTATTATAGGTGCTGCGTCACCTTATTATTGGGCCAGGTGATGAGGACATCAATACCATTGTTACACCCACAGCCCCTGCTTCTATACATACTGGACCAATTACTAGAGCTCGCGCACGCCAATTAAAATATCAGGTACTTTCGTTTCTTGGTAATGATTCTAAAGTTCATGAGAATATGATGCTGCCTAAATTGGATACATTTGTTTTGCTTACAAATGAAGGGCCTAGCTTGGACAAGAAAGAGGAACCTTGGAGCAAGTTCAAGCATGGAGATGATGGCATGCACAAGGGGAACAAGAACGGAGTTACAAGTGATGATTTCAGGACTTTGAAGCCACCATAATGAGTGCAGGAAGCCTTGGACGAAATATACAAGATGTCACTTCATAAATTTCGTCCAGAAGCTATTATAGGTGCTGCGTCACCTTATTATTGGGCCAGGCCCATGTAATTTCGAAATACTTGAGTATAGGCTGTTTTTAGAGTCCGTATGTGTGGGGAAACAAGAGATAGGGTTGGTTTCGGACCCCTCCTTCAAGGGCCACGAAATCCCCTCCTCTTCCTCCATATATACAGCCCTTAGGGCACCGTTTAGACTTTGGGGGTTTTGTTTAGATTAAAAGTTCGCCATAGCTGCAACTTCGCGTACTTCGTTTGTGTTCAACGACCAGACCAAGACGTCACAGAACCCCACCTTGATCAATAAAGCTTTCATCTTATATTCGCAATATCCAGATTGCAAATCTTAGTTTCTTGCTTGTTCTTCGTTTGCTTGCAGGAGATAGACCCTTGTGGTCAGGTTGATTGTGCTCCGGCGTGGTCAATAACCTCTCGGAGTTGGTTTAGCGATTGCTAAGGCGTTCGTAGTCGGATCGTCAAAGTCTACTCCACCAAAAACGATAGCTATCATCTCATCGAAAGATAGGGACACCCTCGCCTCTATCAAGTGGTATCAGATTCCCAGGTTGCTCGGTGAGATTTACAGTTTTTCGTAGTTTAGATCGAGTCTGTTCTTCATACCTACAGTCCAGGAAAAAGCCAAAAAAAAATTAGGGTTAGTTCATCATACCTTCGTCTTTTGTTGTTGCAGGAGGCACATGGAGGAGGATTAATGGGACACTTTGGCGTGAAGAAGACGGAGGATGTACTTGCTACACATTTCTTTTGGCCAAAGATGAGACGGGATGTTGAGGGTTTTGTTGCTCGCTGCACTCATGGTTTATATATGCCTTTGCCTGTACCTAGCGTTCCATGGGAGGATATATCTATGAATTTTGTTTTAGGTTTACCTCGAACAAAGAAGGGGAGGGATAGCATATTTGTTGTCGTGGATAGATTTTCAAAAATGGCACACTTTCAACCATGTCATAAAAGCGATGATGCTGCTAATGTTGCTGATTTGTTCTTTCGTGAATTATTCGCTTGCATGGTGTGCCAAATACAATTGTTTCAGATCGTTATACTAAGTTTCTTAGCCACTTTTGGAGATGGTTATGGGCTAAGTTGGGGACTAAACTGCTTTTTAGTGCTACATGTCATCCCCAAACTGATGGACAAACTGAAGTAGTCAATAGAACATTGCCTACTATGCTTAGGGCTGTTTTGAAGAATAACAAGAAAATGTGGGAAGAATGCTTGCCTCATATTGAATTTTCTTATAATCGTTCGCTGCATTCTACTACTAAGATGTTCCCTTTTGAGATTGTGTATGGTTTTCTACCTCGTGCACCTATTGATTTGTTGCCTCTTCCATCTTCGGAGAAGGTTAATTTTGATGCTAATCAACGTGCTGAATTGATCTTAAAAATGCATGAGTTAACTAAGGAGAACATTGAGCGTATGAATGCTAAATATAAAATTTCTGGAGATAAGGGTAGAAAACATGTTGTATTTGCACCTGGAGATCTTGTTTGGTTACATTTGCATAAGGACAGATTTGCTGATTTGCGCAAATCAAAGCTAATCCACGTGCTGATGGTCCTTTTAAAGTGTTAGAGAAAATAAATGATAATGCACATAAACTTGAGCTGCCTACAGGTTTTGGGGTTAGTCCCACTTTTAACATTGCAGATTTGAAGCCTTATTTGGGTGAGGAGGATGAGCTTCCGTCTAGGACGACTTCATTTCAAGAAGGGGAGGATGATGAGGACATCAATACCATTGTTACACCCATAGCCCCTGCTGCTATACATACTGGACCAATTACTAGAGCTCGCGCACGCCAATTGAATTACTAGGTACTTTCGTTTCTTAGTGACAATTCTAATGTTCATGAGAATATGATGCTGCCTAAGTTGGATACATTTGTGTTGATTACTAATGAAGGGCCTAGCATGGACAAGAGGGATGAACACTGGAGCAGGATCAAGCATGGAGATGAAGGCGCGCGCGAAAGGATCCAGAATGGCGTTTCTAGTGCATATTTGAGCACTTTGAAGCCTCCGTGATGAACTACAACGGCATGGATGAGATATACAAGATGCCCCTTCATAAATTTCGTCCATAGCTTATTTAGGTGCTGCGCCACCTTATTTTTGGGCCAGGCCCATGTAATTTCGAAATACAATTTCCTAGGCTGTTTTTAGAGTCCGTATGTGTGGGGAAACAAAGTTAGGGTTGGTTTCGGACCCCTCCTACAAGGGGCCATAAAATTCCCCCTGCTCCTTCATATATACAGCCCTTAGGGCGACGTTTAGACTTTGGGTTTTGTTTAGATTAAAAGTTTGCCATAGCTGCAACTTCGCGTACTTCGTTTGTGTTCAACGACCAGACCAAGACGTCACAGAACCCCACCTTGATCAATAAAGCTTTCATCTTATATTCGCAATATCCAGATTGCAATCTTAGTTTCTTGCTTGTTCTTCGTTTGCTTGCAGGAAATAGACCATCGTGGTCTGGTTGATCGTGCTCCGGCGTGGTCAATAACCTCTCGGAGTTGGTTTAGCGATTGCTAAGGCGCGACGTCCTCGCACATTCATAGTTGGATCATCAAAGTCTACTCCTCCGAAATGATAGTCTCCTTCTCATCGAAAGACGGGACACCTTTGCTGCGGAGCATCCTACGATCATCCCAATGTACACTACGTCTACTCTCCAAGCCCCAAGAGGACATAAGACGAGACCTCAAGTATACGCCATTGGACACAAGGTTAACTCGCTCCTCTCCGAACCTTCACTTTCCACATATGAGACATGGCTACTACCTCAAACATATGTGCTATGCATGACCAGGAACCAAGAGGAAGACCATGGACCAGCTAGGAGCATTGGACAAGACGGCGAGGAGTCGGAGCAAGAGAAGGAGCTGCCTGCAAGCTACAGCTCTCGGACGTCCGACAGCCACCGGACGACCGGTCCATACCGGACGTCCGACGCCTGGAGTTTCCACCCGCCAGAACACCCGCGACTGCTGAAGTCTACAGCGACCGGACGACCGCCAGACGCCGGACGTCCGACACGCGTCAGCCACTGGACGACCCACGCCGACCGGAAATCCGGTGCCACCTATCCAGAGCCGAAACGCCGGACGTTCGACAAGTACCGGACGACCAGACCCTCGCGAGCCACCGGACGTCCGATACCTGTCGGACGACCGACGCCTGTCTGTGCGCAGAGTATCGGGCCGAGGCCCATGTATCCCTCACTTACCGCTTTGTGGCCCTAGACTATATATACTCCTCCACCTCCTCCTAGTTAGGGTTAGCATAGGTTTAGCTCATTTAGAGATAGAGTTTTGCTCATCCATCCGGATCTACTCCACCGAGAGAGACCGCGGCATCTACGGAGAAGATCCCTCAATACCCCTCACGGGAAGATCCGTCTAGGATACCATCAAGACCTCCTTTGGTGATGAACTAGCTACCCTATGTACCATCCTTTGTTGGATTCGGATCGTGTATCTCTTTGTGTTTCAAGGATCTAGCACATGTGTGACCGTTCTTGTTAGTTTGAGTGATTTCTCTCCTCGTGTTTCCCCTCGTGTTCTTCGTAGGATCCCCTCCATTTCGTGAAAGATCGGGCCCTAGGGTTCTACCCTACATCATCTTGGTATCATGAGCCACGTTGATCACGAATTTGGAGCCCCTACCCCCGTTTTCTAGCCTTCTTTTGCTTGATTTCGTCCTAAATTTCAAAAATCCCCACAAAAAATAGCCCCAATTTTTTTTTGTGATTTGTTGGTTTGATGATGTTTTGTTGATTTTGATCCATGGATTTGCTTGGTTTCAAGTGGATCTAGCATTTCCCCAAGTTTCCCAATCTTTCATCCACGAAATCTCCTCAATTTTGACCCCCCCAAATCCCCAATTTCCGCCCTAAATCGCGTCCCGAAACTCGCATCTCGCGTTGACCCAGACCAACCGGACGACCGCCACTTTACCGGACGTCCGGAGCCCCAAGAACCACCGGACGACCGGAATCCCTAACCCGAGCTGAAATAGCGGATTTCCGAGCCCGACCGGGCGTCCGACGACCGGACATCCGTTCATTTCCGGACGTCCGACACCTGTAGAAACTGACTTCGGCTGATTTTTGTTTCGGCCATAACTAATTCATCCGAACTCCGATTTTGACGTTCTTTAGCTCGTTTTGAAGCTATTGACATCCCCCTTCCCACAAAAATACTTCCAACATCATTTGACACCATCAAATTTTTGGAACTTTGGCATCTTTGCCTAGGGCCTTCACCACATCATCCGCATTACCACCACTGACTTCCGCAACCTAACCCATTTTGTCCACCATAGCATTAGTGGTTGCTTGAGTAGTGATTCGAGTCTCCTAAGGTGTTTCGGCTACTTAGGGACGGTTACTTCTTCATCAACCACCACCATATCTTCTGCATAGGCGTGCCCACCATACACTTCCACCACCCCAACTTAACCCAATTTTGTTTGAGCTTGTTTGAGTTGTGGCTTGTGTCTCCTAAGGTGTTTCGGCTACTTAGGGACGGTCACTTCAACATCGACTCGCATAACCCATCATTGCATTTCCGCAATACCATTGAGCTTCCGCAAAACCACCACCGCATTCCGCTACCACCATTTGACATTTGACATTTTGAGTTCGCGGTTTTTTCGTTTCCTAAGGTGTTTCGGCTAATTAGGAATGGTTCTACATCAAGAACACCGCCACTCATCAACACAACGGACGGTAACCTCGACGACACCATTGTATATTCCCCTTGCAATTGCATTGATAACCCCTATGATAGAGGAGAAGGTGTCCCGATGTTTCGATGAGATGGTGGCTATCGTTTTCTGTGGGAGTCGACCTTGACGATCCGACTATGAACGTGCGAGACGTCGCGCTTTAGCAATCGCTAAACCAACTTCCAAGGGGTTATTGACCACGCTGGAGCACGATCAACCTGACCACGAGGGTCTGTTTCCTGCGAGCAAACGAAGAACAAGCAAGAAACTGAGATTGCAATCTGGATATTGCGAATATAATAGGAAAGCTTTATTAATGAAGGTGGGGGTTCTGTGACGCCTTTGTCTGGTCGTTGAACACAAATGAAGTACGCGAAGTTGCAGCTATGGCGAACTTTTAATCTAAACAAAACTCAAAGTCTAAAAGACGCCCTAAGGGCTGTATATATGGAGGAGTAGGGGTGAATTTCGTGGCCCCTTGTAGGAGGGGTCCGAAACCAACCCTAACTTTGTTTCCCCACACGTACGGACTCTAAAAACAGCCTATACTTAAGTATTTCGAAATTACATGGGCCTGGCCCAAAAATAAGGTGGCGCAGCACCTAAAATAAGCTATGGACGAAATTTGTGAAGGGGCATCTTGTATATTTCGTCCATGTCCTTGTGGGTCATCACAGAGGCTTCAAAGTGCTTAAATATGCACTAGAAACGCCATTCTGGATCCCTTCACGCACGCCTTCATCTCCATGCTTGATCCTGCTCCAGTGTTCATCCCTCTTGTCCATGCTAGGCCCTTCATTAGTAATCAATACAAATGTATCCAATTTAGGCAGCATCATATTCTCATGAACATTAGAATCATTACCAAGAAACGAAAGTACCTGATAATTTAATTGGCGTGCGCGAGCTCTAGTAATTGGTCCAGTAAATGTAGCAGTAGGGGTTGTGGGTGTAACAATGGTATTGATTTCCTCATCATCCTCCCTTTCTTGAAATGAAGTCGTCCTCGACGGAAGCTCATTTTCCTCACCCAAATAAGGCTTCAAATCTGCAATGTTAAAAGTGGGACTAACCCCAAAATCTGCAGGAAGCTCAAGTTTGTATGCATTATCATTTATTTTCTCTAACACCTTAAAAGGACCATCAGCACGTGGCATTAGCTTTGACTTGCGCAAATCCGGAAACCTATCCTTACGCAAATGTAACCAAACAAGATCTCCAGGTGCAAAGACAACATGTTTTCTACCCTTATCTCCAGCAAGTTTATATTTAGCATTCATGCGCTCAATATTTTCCTTAGTTAACTCATGCATTTTTAAGATCAATTCAGCATGTTGTTTAGCATCAAAATTAACCCTCTCCGAAGATGGAAGAGGCAACAAATCAATGGGAGCACGAGGTAGGAAACCATACACAATTTCAAAAGGGCACATCTTAGTAGTAGAATGCAATGAACGATTATAAGCAAATTCAATATGAGGCAGGCATTCTTCCCACATTTTCTTATTATTCTTCAAAACAGCCCTAAGCATAGTAGACAATGTTCTATTGACTACTTCAGTTTGTCCAACAGTTTGGGTGTGACAATAGTACTAAAAAGCAGTTTAGTCCCCAACTTAGCCCATAAACATCTCCAAAAGTGGCTAAGAAATTTAGTATCACGATCTGAAACAATAGTATTTGGCACACCATGCAAGCGAATAATTTCATGAAAGAACAAATCAGCAACATTAGCAGCATCATCGGTTTTATGACATGGTATGAAGTGTGCCATTTTCAAAAATCTATCCACGACAACAAATATGCTATCCCTCCCCTTCTTTGTTCGAGGTAAACCTAAAACAAAGTCCATAGATATATCCTCCCATGGAAAACTAGGTACAGGCAAAGGCATATATAAACCATGAGGATTGAGTCGTGACTTAGCTTTTTGACATGTAGTGCAGCGAGCAACAAAACGCTCAACATCTCGTCTCATCTTTGGCCAAAAGAAATGTGTAGCAAGTACATCCTCCGTCTTCTTCACGCCAAAATGTTCCATTAATCCTCCTTCATGCGCCTCCTGCAACAACAAAAGACGAACGGAGCTAGCTGGAATGCATAGCTTGTTAGCACGAAACACAAATCCATCGTTAACGACGAACTTGTTCCATGTTCTCCCTTCTTTACAATTCTGCAATACATCTTTAAATTCAGCATCATGCACATATTGATCTTTGATGGTCTAAAAACTGCCTAGCCAGAATTTTCCAGACTTAGTTTTTTTTTTTGAAACTGGAACTATTTTTCTACTGCAGGTAGTACGAAAGTTTGGGAGTCCTACTCTGTCACGACTCGGAGTATGTGATAGAGGCGAGGGTGTCCCGATCTTTCGATGAGATGATATCTATCGTTTTTGGTGGAGTAGACTTTGACGATCCGACTACGAACGTGCGAGGACGTCGCGCCTTAGCAATCGCTAAACCAACTCCGAGAGGTTATTGACCACGCCGGAGCACAATCAACCTGACCCCGAGGGTCTATCTCCTGCAAGCAAATGAAGAACAAGCAAGAAACTAAGATTTGCAATCTGGATATTGCGAATATAAGATGAAAGCTTTATTGATCGAGGTGGGGTTCTGTGATGTCTTGGTCTGGTTGTTGAACACAAACGAAGTACGCGAAGTTGCAGCTATGGCGAACTTTTAATCTAAACAAAACCCAAAGTCTAAACGGTGCCCTAAGGGCTGTATATATGGAGGAAGAGGGGGGGATTTCGTGGCCCTTGAAGGAGGGGTCCGAAACCAACCCTATCTCTTGTTTCCCCACACATACGGACTCTAAAAATAGCCTATACTCAAGTATTTCGAAATTACATGGGCCTGGCCCAATAATAAGGCCTCTGGACGAAATTTATGAAGTGGCATCTTGTATATTTCGTCCAAGGCTTCCTGCACTCCTTATGGTGGCTTCAAAGTCCTGAAATCATCACTTGTAACTCCGTTCTTGTTCCCCATGCGCATGCCATCATCTCCATGCTTGAACTTGCTCCAAGGTTCCTCTTTCTTGTCCAAGCTAGGCCCTTCATTTGTAAGCAAAACAAATGTATCCAATTTAGGCAGCATCATATTCTCATGAACATTAGAATCATTACCAAGAAACGAAAGTACCTGATAATTTAATTGGCGTGCGCGAGCTCTAGTAATTGGTCCAGTATGTATAGCAGCAGGGGCTGTGGGTGTAACAATGGTATTGATGTCCTCATCATCCTCCCCTTCTTGAAATGAAGTCGTCCTCGACGGAAGCTCATCTTCCTCACCCAAATAAGGCTTCAAATCTGCAATGTTAAAAGTGGGACTAACCCCAAAATCTGCAGGCAGCTCAAGTTTATATGCGTTATCATTTATTTTCTCTAACACCTTAAAAGGACCATCAGCACGTGGCATTAGCTATGATTTGCGCAAATCAGGAAATCTATCCTTACGCAAATGTAACCAAACAAGATCTCCAGGTGCAAACACAACATGTTTTCTACCCTTATCTCCAGCAAGTTTATATTTAGCATTCATACGCTCAATGTTCTCCTTAGTTAACTCATGCATTTTTAAGATCAATTCAGCACGTTGTTTAGCATCAAAATTAACCTTCTCCGAAGATGGAAGAGGCAACAAATCAATTGGTGCACGAGGAAGGAAACCATACACAATTTCAAAAGGACACATCTTAGTAGTAGAATGCAATGAACGATTATAAGCAAATTCAATATGAGGCAAGCATTCTTCCCACATTTTCTTGTTATTCTTCAAAACAGCCCTAAGCATAGTAGACAATGTTCTATTGACTACTTCAGTTTGTCCATCAGTTTGGGGGTGACATGTCGTACTAAAAAGCAGTTTAGTCCCCAACTTAGCCCATAAACATCTCCAAAAGTGGCTAAGAAATTTAGTATCACGATCTGAAACAATAGTATTTGGCACACCATGCAAGCGTATAATTTCACGAAAGAACAAATCAGCAACATTAACAGCATCATCGCTTTTATTACATGGTATAAAGTGTGCCATTTTCGAGAACCTATCCACGACAACAAATATGCTATCCCTCCCCTTCTTTATTCGAGGTAAACCTAAAACAAAGTCCATAGATATATCCTCCCAAGGAACACTAGGTACAGGCAAAGGCATATATAAACCATGAGGATTGAGTCGTGACTTAGCTTTTTGACATGTAGTGCAGCGAGCAACAAAACGCTCAACATCCCGTCTCATCTTTGGCCAAAAGAAATGTGTAGCAAGTATATCCTCCGTCTTCTTCACGCCAAAGTGTCCCATTAATCCTCCTCCATGCGCCTCCTGCAACAACAAAAGACGAACGGAGCTAGCTGGAATGCATAGCTTGTTAGCACGAAACACAAATCCATCGTTAACGACGAACTTGTTCCATGTTCTCCCTTCCTTACAATTCTGCAATACATCTTTAAATTCAGCATCATGCACATATTGATCTTTGATGGTCTCCAAACCAAATATTTTAAAGTCAAGTTGTGAAAGCATAGTATAACGACGAGACAATGCATCAGCAATAACATTTTCTTTACCCTTCTTGTGTTTAATTACATAAGGGAAAGTCTCAATAAATTCAACCCATTTAGCATGTCTACGGTTCAGTTTTGCTTGACTTTTAATGTGTTTCAAAGATTCATGATCAGAATGTATAACAAATTCTTTGGGCCATAAATAATGTTGCCATGTTTCTAAGGTCCGAACAAGAGCATATAATTCTTTATCATAAGTAGAATAGTTCAGACTAGGCCCACTCAATTTTTCAGAAAAGTATGCAACAGGTTTGCCATCTTGTAATAAAACACCTCCTAATCCAATTCCACTAGCATCACATTCAAGCTCAAAAGTCTTATTAAAATCAGGAAGTTGGAGTAAAGGAGCATGTGTCAACTTATCTTTCAATACCGTGAAGGCTTCTTCCTGTGAGGTACCCCAAACAAAAGGCACATCCTTCTTTGTAAGCTCATTGAGAGGTGCAGCAATGGTGCTGAAATCTCTCACAAAACGTCTATAGAAACCAGCGAGTCCAAGAAAACTCCTCACTTGAGTGACCGTTTTGGGCTGTGGCCAACTCTCAATAGCTTCAATCTTGGCTTTATCAACTTCAATTCCCTGTGGAGTAACAACATAGCCAAGAAAAGATACTCGGTCGGTGCAAAAGGTGCACTTCCCAAGGTTACCAAACAAACGTGCATCACGTAAAGCAATAAAAACAGCACGTAAATGTTCCAAATGTTCCTCCAAAGATCTGCTATAAATCAGTATATCATCAAAATAGACTACCACAAATCGTCCAATGAAAGCAAGTAAAACTTCGTTCATTAATCTCATGAAAGTACTAGGTGCATTAGTTAACCCAAAAGGCATGACTAACCACTCATATAATCCAAACTTTGTTTTAAATGCTGTTTTCCATTCATCCCCCAATTTCATACGAATTTGATGGTATCCACTACGCAAATCAACTTTGGAGAATATTGTAGAGCCACTCAATTCATCAAGCATATCATCTAGTCTAGGAATAGGATGACGATAACGAATAGTAATATTATTAATGCCTCTACAATCAACACACATACGCGATGTACCATCCTTTTTCGGCACTAGAATAATAGGAACAGCACAAGGACTAAGGGATTCGCGTATATAACCTTTGTCGAGCAACTCCTGTACTTGACGCATAATCTCCTTCGTCTCCTCTGGATTGGTACGGTATGGCACACGGTTTGGCAACGAAGCACCGGGAATTAAGTCAATCTGATGCTCAATCCCGCGAATAGGTGGTAATCCCGGTGGCACGTCTTGTGGAAAGACGTCAGCGAACTCCTGCAAAATGTTAGTGACCGCAGGAGGAAAAGAGGAAGGCACGTCCTCGAATGAAAATAACGCCTCTTTGCACACAAAAGCATAGCAAACAGAATTGTTGAAATCTAGATCATCAATATCAGATTTGGTGGCAAGTAAGCATGCACTTTTCAATTTAATTTCAGAAGCAACACTAGATGGTTTATTATTAGGCTTCATTTGTTGCTCAAATTCTTTTGCCACAATCTGATTTCACTCTTATTTTTCTCCTGTTTTGCTTTACTAGCTCTATTAATATCATCTTTCAAAATAGAATCAGGAGTCATAGGAAGCAAAGTAATATGTTTATCCTTATGAACAAGAGTATACTGATTGTTTCTACCATGGTGTACAGAATTTTTATCAAATTGCCATGGTCTACCAAGTAATAATGAACATGCTTGCATGGGTACCACATCACAATCAACATAATCAGCATATGTAAGGATGTGGATGTGGTCTTGTGGTGAGAGATAGCTTCTCCACCATCTCCATGCTAGCCAAGTTGTTGCAGCTCCCTCCATCTATGATGACGCGAACAGAACGTTCCTTCACAACTCCCTTTGTATGGAACAAATTATGCCTCTGATTTTGCTCAGCTTGTGTGACCTGCACACTCAAAACACGTTGAGCAACTAAACATTCATACCTGTCAGCGTCTTCAGGAGCCATGTATTGCGTCTCATGATCAAAATCATCTCCACCGTGTTCTTCACTTGTAATAAGAGCCAAAGTCTCCTCATCATAATCACTAGCGGACTCATACCCACCATTCTCAGTAGCAATCATAACACGCGGAGATTGGCATTCTCTCGCATAATGACCACTTGATAGAGGCGGGGGTGTCCCGATCTTTCGATGAGATGATAGCTATCGATTTGGTGGAGTCGACTTTGACGATCCGACTACAAACGTGCACGACGTTGCGCCTTAGCAATCGCTAAACCAATCTCCCGAGGTTACTGACGATGCTGAAAGCACGATCAGCCTGACCACGAAGGTCTATTCCTGCACGCAATCGAAGAACAAGCAAGAATATGATAATGCAATCTGAATATTGCGAATATAGATGAAGTATTGATAAAGGTGGGGATCCGAAGCAGTCTTGGTCTGGTCGTTGGAGACAAACGAAGTACACGAAGTTGCAATGGCTAACTTTTAACTAAACAAATCCCAAGCAAAAAGCTACTAGATGGATCTACTTATATAGGAGCAAGGGGTGGCGGCCAAGGAGGTGGGAGGACGTCCCAAGGCAGCCTAAAACTAACCCTAGGTCGTACAAGGCCAATGGGCCCAAGTGGAGGTGATGCAACACCTTTGGACTTGTAGTTTGACTCGGATTCTGCTACAGCGTCAGATTGTTTCGACGACAACTCAACGCTCCGGATGAATTTGAAGGTGAAACCAATTGGGTTAGAAAGAGCACGAAATCTACTTTCCAACAAAAAAAGAATCACTCAAGTCGGAGTTTGTATGAAATAGTTCTTGGTGTTTTGAGTCAGGTATGTCTGTGCAGTCCGAATCTGAATCCAGAACGTGAGAGACTTGGACTCTATCTTCTCTTGGCCCAAAAGTGACGTGATATGACTTTTTGAACAGCACATAAACTTCTCTTTTTCCCTTATCTTCATATGTGGATTGTACAAATCTCCCATACACCTGCAATTAGACATGGCACAAAAGTTTGTGAAGTATTTTTGTCTTGGATGACATAAATAAATTATTGCATAGTTTGCATTAGAAATCACCTCACAAATATACATGTATGCAATATTTTTGGTCGTATCCAAGGTAGTCATGTCCTCATCACCTCTTCCCTTACAACGACGACAAATAATATCATGTGTGTGCCCTGTTGATGCCATAGATGAAGAAGAGCTCTGGGCAGGCCCAGAAGGTGTACTCTTGGCAGATGGTGGTGGTGGTGCCTGTTTTCTTGTATCTCGGTTGGAATTGGCGGCTGAAGTCAGTGGTGCCGCAGTAGGACGTGTGGGAGTAGAGGAGGCACGCGGTGTCCATGATGAAGATCGACCTGCAGAAAAATTAGTTCGCGCCAATGCCTGTCGATCCTTGATGAGGACATCAATACCATTGTTACACCCACAGCCCCTGCTTCTATACATACTGGACCAATTACTAGAGCTCGCGCACGCCAATTAAATTATCAGGTACTTTCGTTTCTTGGTAATGATTCTAAAGTTCATGAGAATATGATGCTGCCTAAATTGGATACATTTGTTTTGCTTACAAATGAAGGGCCTAGCTTGGACAAGAAAGAGGAACCTTGGAGCAAGTTCAAGCATGGAGATGATGGCATGCGCAAGGGGAACAAGAACGGAGTTACAAGTGATGATTTCAGGACTTTGAAGCCACCATAATGAGTGCAGGAAGCCTTGGACGAAATATACAAGATGCCACTTCATAAATTTCGTCCAGAGGCTATTATAGGTGCTGCGTCACCTTATTATTGGGCCAGGCCCATGTAATTTCGAAATTATTGAGTATAGGCTATTTTTAGAGTCCGTATGTGTGGGGAAACAAGAGATAGGGTTGGTTTCGGACCCCTCCTTCAAGGGCCACGAAATCCCCCCCTCTTCCTCCATATATACAGCCCTTAGGGCATCGTTTAGACTTTGGGTTTTGTTTAGATTAAAAGTTCGCCATAGCTGCAACTTCGCGTACTTCGTTTGTGTTCAACGACCAGACCAAGACGTCACAGAACCCCACCTTGATCAATAAAGCTTTCATCTTATATTCGCAATATCCAGATTGCAAATCTTAGTTTCTTGCTTGTTCTTCGTTTGCTTGCAGGAGATAGACCCTCGGGGTCAGGTTGATTGTGCTCCGGAGTTGGTTTAGCGATTGCTAAGGCACGACGTCCTCGCACGTTCGTAGTCGGATCGTCAAAGTCTACTCCACCAAAAACGATAGCTATCACCTCATCGAAAGATCGGGACACCCTCGCCTCTATCAAGTGGTATCAGATTCCCAGGTTGCTCGGTGAGATTTACAGTTTTTCGTAGTTTAGATCGAGTCTGTTCTTCATACCTACAGTCCAGGAAAAAGCCAAAAAAAAAAATTAGGGTTAGTTCATCATATCCGAACCAATCTGAGCCTTTGCATAATCTTTTTAGGGTTTTTGCTTTGTTGAATTTGCGGTTGCATCGTCGTGTCAAGTTGCTGGTCTTAGCGTCTAGTTCTTTAGAGTTTCGAGTTCTGTTCACAAGTTGTCACGCCGCCGCTGCACCATCATCATCGCACCTACCATATACCACCACAGCTTTTCTGCTATTTCTCTGAGTCCATATACCACTACCGATCCGAGTCCAGATACCACCACCGATCCGAGTCCATATACCACCACCAATCCGAGCCCACATATACTACCGTCATATACCATCACCAGTCCGAGTTCCACCAGATTCATCTCTGCCACCAGTCCTAGTCCGAGTCCAGTATTTATTCCTTTATTTTAGAGTTCCAGATCACGCGATACTATGAGCCGTGAACAAGTCGGATTCCCCAATTTTCGTGCTACCCGCAGAAGAAAAATAGTTCCAGTTTAAAAAAAAACTAAGTCTGGAAAATTCTGGCTAGGCAGTTTTTAGACCATTTGTAGACTTTTTCGAAAAAAAATTGTTGCGGAGCAAAAAAAAAAGGGGAAAAAAAAGTGCAAAAAAAAAAGAAAAAAATTCAGAGTGTGCTCCTCCCTTGTTTACGTGCAGCGCCGTGATTTTTGTTAGTGTTCTAGGCTCGCGTCTCTAGCACGGTCTAGCCTAGGACCAGCACAGTACCGTCGTTGAGAGTTTATTCAACATTGCATCTCTGAATTGATTATTGCTGACCCTTTTTGCTACCATATCATATGCCTTCCCAGCTCCACATACATCTACATCGTGCGTTTGACACCACCTGGCAATCGCTCTGTACAAGCTCTGAGAGTTTTGACTACAAAGGTTGCCGATCACCACCTGCTGCTGGGTAAGAACTGGTAAGAATTTGAGATTTGCTTGACGGATTTGTGACACCACACCACACCACCACCACTTTCTAGTAGTCTGTAGGATCATATTCTTGTGTGTTTCTATTGCTGCTAACCATGGCAGGATCACAAGCCGACGAGATTGACTGGGAGAACATGACGAACAAGGAGTTGCATGATTAATTTCAGCAAATGATGAGTGGCCAGGTGGGAGATGTGCTAAACAGATTTGAAGAGGCCATGGAGAAGATAGATGGCATGGAGAAGTCGTTCGAGACAAAGCTGGATAACAAGTTTAATGAATTGCTCACGC